>OY740790.1:75829483-75851983 GCA_963514005.1 Raja brachyura
TTTCCCAGTTCTCCCACCAGTATTACCGTCTCCGACTACATTCTACCTCTGGCCCGCCCCCTCCCGACATCAGTCCAAAGAAGGGTCTCGACCCGAAACGCCACCCATTCCTTCTCTCCACAGATGCTCCCTGACCCGCTGAGTTACTCCAGCATTTTGTGTCTATTTTTGTTTAAACCAGCGTCTGCAGTTCCTTCCTACACACCTCGCAAACTTCCACAGATGCCCGTAGAGAGCATTTTATCGGGATGCATCCCAGCACGGTTTGGGGACAGCTCCGTCCAAGACCCGCAAGAAATCGCAGCAAATTGTGGACTCGGCCCAGACCATCACACACACACACAAACCAACCTCCCTTCCATTGTCTCCATCTACACCTCACGCTGCCTCGGCAAGGCCGGCAGCATCATCACCGACCAGTTTCACCCCGGTCACTCCCTCTTCTCCCCTCTCCCATCGGGCAAGAGGTACAGAAGTGTGAAAACGAACGCACACCTCCAGATTCAGGGACAGTTTCTTCCCGGCTGTTATCAGGCAACTGAACCGTCCTCTCACCAACTAGAGAGCGGTCCTGACCTCCCATCCACCTCATTGGAGACCCTCAGACTATCTTTAATCGGACTTTGCCGGCTTTACCTTGCACTAAACGTTATTCCTTACTCATGTATCTGTCCATTGTGACGGCTGGATTGTAATCATGTATTGTCTTCCCGCTGACTGGTTAGCTCGCAACAAAAGCTTTTCACTGTACCTCGATACACGTGACAATGAACTGAACTAAACAAGTTAAATGGAGCTTTCTTGTCACAGAGTGATCCAGTGTGGAAACAGGCCCTTCGGCCCAACTTGCCCACACTGGCCAACATGTCCCAGCTACACTAGTCCCACCTGCCTGCGTTTGGTCCATATCCCTCCAAACCTGTCCTATCCATGTACCTGTCTAACTGTTTCTTAAACGTTGGGATAGTCCCAGCCTCAACTACCTCCTCCGGCAGCTCGTTCCATACACCCACCACCCTGTGAGGTATACTAATGTACAATGACATTCATTTTTTGCATTCAGATGAGTGAGATTACAATCTCCACTTAGACACCAAAATGCATTAAAACAGCCCACTGAGTCCATGGACGAGAGTGGCCAGGGGTTTAACCGCATTTCCATTGTCCCAGCTGTAGCTGGCCGCAAATACCCGCACAAGCAGCGAGGTCAGGGAGGGGAGGGGAGGGGAGGTTAAGCTGGAGGGGAGGGGAGGGGAGGGGAGGGGAGGTTGAGGGGAGGGGAGGGGGGACTCACCGGGCACGGCTGCCACTGGCTTTGTCCCACACGCTGGCTGTGGTCGTGTCTGGGGCGGAGCGGAGGAGCTGAACGAGCTGCAGGAACTTGGCCGGCGTGTCGGGGCGGACATTCGCCACGCTGTGGGCTTCCAGGGTCTTCAGGGTTTCCAGTATCTACACAAACACGTTGCATTGATTGAGGCCATTCATCCCCTCAGTTCGGTCCTATCCCTCTGCAATCCCCTCCCCCCCATCCCACTCCCCTGTATCACAGCTAACACGCGCACACAAACAACCAATGCTGCCTGACCCGCTGAGTTACTCCAGCACTCTGTGTGTTATTCTCCCTGCTCCAGATACAGATACAGGTAGATTTTATTTGTCACATGTGCCAATTGACAGTGAAATGAAGTCACCATACAGCCAAAAATAAAGAACAACACAGAGTAGACAGAAATTCAACATCAAACATCCCCTCACAGCGGGGTCAAAGTTTCCCACTGTGAGGGAAGGCACCAAAGTCAGTCTCTTCCTGATGTTCCCCATTGTTCACCCGTGGTCGGGGCCTCGCCCGGCCCTGCACTGTCGGGTCCCACTCCCCGGGGTGATGTAAGTCCGACGTCGGGGCTGGGGGATGTCCTCAGCGGCCTGGACCCCGAGTCGGCCCCCTCCTGCCGGAGTCTGCGGCTCCCAAAGTCCGCAGGGCGTGCCGGGTGGAGACACAACGCTGGAGGCCCTCGGCAAAGGGCCCAGGGACTCCACGATGACGGTCAGCGCCGCCCGCATTGGAAGCTCTCCAAACCAGAGTTCCACGATGTTGGAGCAGCGGCCCAACGCTCCGGAGCTCCAACGGCGATCCAGGTAGGTATTGCCCGCTCCGTGGTGACTCCAGCCTTCCCGGTCCACGGCAGGAATGGCTGCTCGGATCCAGGAGGTAGGCCGCGAGGTGGGGGGCGAGGACGCGACGCGGAGAAATAGTCGCGTCCCAGCCACAAAGCGACTGGGAGTTAGTTTTCCCCCTTACCCTGCCCCCCTCCCCCACATAGAAAAGTTAAAGATTCCCCATAAAACAGACTTTAAACTGACTAAAAATTAAAAAAAAGAGGAAAAACAAACGGGCTGTTGTCAGTGCAGCCCCTAATGGACCTAACTAGGACCTAATTTGTTAGTTACACAAAAAGCTGGAGAAACTCAGCGGGTGCAGCAGCATCTAAGGAGCGAAGGAGATAGGCGACGTTTTGGGTCGAGACCCTTCTTCTTAATTTGTTACTCCAGACAGAATAAAGAGCTGATATTTACCGCCTTCTCAACATTTTGCGGGCGGCTTAATTGTAAGGGTTTGTGCAGCACCCCCTGGCCGTAGCGATATTTCAAGGTTCCTCGTTGGATGAACTCATCGCGTGGCATGGTGAACACGGCACTCTTGACATCGACCAGCACCAGGCTCTGTCTGCAAACCAAACATGCACGGGTTAAACCTGGAGCGGTGGACAACTGCAACCAGAATGATGCTGCTGAAGCAGTCTCCCACTCTAGTCCATGAGGGGGCATCTCATGGAGGTGTACCAGATCATGAGAGGAATAGATCGGGTCAACGCAAAGAGTCCTTTTCCCACGGAGAGTGGTGAGTCTGTGGAATTCTCTGCCTCAGAGGGCGGTGGAGGCCGTTTCTCTGGATACTTTCCAGACAGAGCTAGATAGGGCTCTTAAAGATAGCGGAGTCAGGGGATATGGGGAGAAGGCAGGAACGGGGTACTGATTGGGGATGATCAGCCATGATCACACTGAATGGCGGTGCTGGCTCGAAAGGCCCAATGGCCTCCTCCTGCACCTGTTGTCTATTGTCTTTTGCCCAGAGTAGGGGAATCGAGGACCAGAGGTTCAAGGTGAAGGGGTAAAGATTTAATAGGAATCTGAGGGGTAACTTTTTTACACAAAGGGTGGTGGGTGTATGGAACAAGCTGCCAGAGGAGGTAGTTGAGGCTGGGAGCATCACAGCGTTTAAGAAACCGCTAGACAGGTACATGGATAGGACAGGTTTGGAGGGATATGGACCAAATGGGGGCAGGTGGGACTAGTGTAGCTGGGACATTGTTGGCTAGTATGGGCATGTTGGGCTGAAAGGCCTGTTTCCACACTGTATCACTCTATGACTAGTGTAGCTGGGACATTGTTGGCTAGTATGGGCATGTTGGGCTGAAGGGCCTGTTTCCACACTGTATCACTCTATGACTAGTGTAGCTGGGACATTGTTGACTAGTATGGGCATGTTGGGCTGAAGGGCCTGTTTCCACACTGTATCACTCTGTGACTAGTGTAGCTGGGACATTGATGGCTAGTATGGGCATGTTGGGCTGAAGGGCCTGTTTCCACACTGTATCACTCTGTGACTAGTGTAGCTGGGACATTGTTGGCTAGTATGGGCATGTTGGGCTGAAGGGCCTGTTTCCACACTGTATCACTCTGTGACTAGTGTAGCTGGGACATTGTTGGCTAGTATGGGCATGTTGGGCTGAAGGGCCTGTTTCCGTGCTGTATCACTCTGTGACTAGTGTAGCTGGGACATTGTTGGCTAGTATGGGCATGTTGGGCTGAAGGGCCTGTTTCCGTGCTGTATCACTCTGTGACTAGTGTAGCTGGGACATTGTTGGCTAGTATGGGCATGTTGGGCTGAAGGGCCTGTTTCCACACTGTATCACTCTGTGACTAGTGTAGCTGGGACATTGTTGGCTAGTATGGGCATGTTGGGCTGAAGGGCCTGTTTCCACACTGTATCACTGTGACTAGTGTAGCTGGGACATTGTTGGCTAGTATGGGCATGTTGGGCTGAAGGGCCTGTTTCCGTGCTGTATCACTCTATGACTCTGTGAAACATCAGCGCTGGATTAGGCATATTGGCGCGAGGCCGTCTCCGTCATTCTGAATGTTATAATGAGGAACTGCTGGTTTATACCAAAGACAAGAAGTGCTGGAGTTACTCAGCGGGTCAGGCAGCATCCGTGGAGAAAACATAGAAAAACAGGTGCGGATTGGGGCATTCCGGGCCGCGGAGTGTGTTCGGCCGTCCCAATGTCGGAGGTTAGCTCATCCCGCCGGGAGGGCCTGTACATCCGGCCGTCCGTAGCAGCGACTATGGAGGGTTCGTGGCCTCGAACAAAGGCGGAGGACTGGCTGAACTTTGCACCTTCCACCCCAGTGAAGAATGTTGCGGTGGATGTTGGTGTTATATCCCATTGTGTATTGTGTGTGTGTTTTTAAGTGTATCGCTGCTGGCAAATTCATTTCACTGCACCTTCAGGTGTATGTGATGAATACATTTGTATTGTATTGTAACTCTCTCTTGAAAACATCCAGTGAATCGGCCTCCACTACCTTCTGTGGCAGAGAATTCCACAGATTCACAACTCTCTGGGTGAAGATGTTCTTCCTCATCTCAGTCCTAAATGGCCGACCCCTTATTCTTAAACTGTGACCCCTGGTTCTGGACTCCCCCAACATCGGGAACATGTTTCCTGCATCTAGCCTGTCCAATCCTTTAAGAATTTTATATGTTTCTATAAGATCCACTCTAATACTTCTAAATTCCGATTAATACAATCGCAGTTGACCCAGTCTTTCATCATGTAACAATCCCGCCATCCCGGGAATTAACCTGGTGAACCTACGCTGCACTCCCTCAATAGCAAGAATGTCCTTCCTTAAATTTGGAGACCAAAACTGCACACAATACTCCAGGTGTGGTCTCACTGGGGCCCTGTACAACTGCAGTAGGACCTCTGTTCCAATACTCAACTCCTCTTGTGATTGGTATAATCAGTTCAGTTTAGTTTATTGTCACGTGTACCGAGGTACAGTTAATAGCTGCGTGTTAACCAGTCAGTGGGAAGACAAGACATGATTACAATCGAGCCGTCCACAATGGACAGATACATGATAAGGGAATAACGTTTAGTGCAAGGTAAAGCCAGCAACGTCCGATTAAAGATAGTCCGACGGTCCCCAATGAGGTAGATGGGAGGTCAGGACCGCTCTCTAGTTGGTTCAGTTGCCTGATAACAGCCGGGACGAAACTGTCCCTGAATCTGGAGGTGTGCGTTCATTTTCACACTTCTGTACCTCGTGCCCGATGGGAGAGGGGAGAAGAGGGAGTGACCGGGGTGAGACTGGTCCATGATGATGCTGCCGGCCTTGCCGAGGCAGCGTGAGGTGTAGATGGAGGCGATGGAAGTGATACTGGCGGTGATTTTGGGTAAAGGGTGCAAACGCATCGACACGTCAAGGTGCGATGCCTTACCTGGCCTCAATGATGGCCGTTCCGTCTAGTTCATTGAAGGGAGTGAACTGATGCACCTCCCGGACCTTGGCTTCCTGCAGGATGGCCCCGGCAGCGGTGGGCTTCAGGACGTGGGTGAAGGTCACCGAGGCTCGGATATTCCTGCCTCTCTGTCGGTGGGAGAAGAACATGGTGGTTACCATCTAGTACATCTCCAACGACAGGACCGGACTACGAGGTCAGGTCTCTAACAAGACCATTCCTCAATTGGCTGCAGTGGTGGACACTGCCCCAGTCCATCCCAGTACTGACCCCCCCCACCATGGAAGGTCCATCACAAGTACTGACCCCCCCACCATGGAAGGCCCATCCCAGTACTCACCCCCCCACCATGGAAGGCCCATCCCAGTACTGACCCCCCCACCATCGAAAGTCCATCACAAGTACTGACCCCCCCACCATGGAAGGCCCATCCCAGTACTGACCCCCCCACCATGGAAGGCCCATCACAAGTACTTCACGCATTAGAAAGATGAGGGGAGACCTCATTGAAACTTGCCAAATAGTGAAAGGCTTGGATAGAGTGAGTGTGGAGAGGATGTTTCCACTAGTGGGAGAGTCTAGGACCAGAGAGCACAGCCTCAGAATTAAAGGACATCCCTTTTGGAAGATGAGGAGGAATTTCTTTAGCCAGAGGGTGGTGAATCTGTGGAATTAATTGCCACAGACGGCTGTGGAGGCCAAGTCAGTGGATATTTTTAAAGCACATTCTTGATTAGTACGGGTGTCGGGGATACGGGGAGAAGGCAGGAGAATTGGGTTAGGAGGGAGAGATAGATCAGCCATGATTGAATGGTGAAGTAGACGTGATGGGCCGAATAGCATGATTCTGCTCCTATCCCTTTTGAACATTACCTGCTATGTGGCAGTGACGAGATTGGACGCCTGTGACTGTGGTTCAACTGGGGCCGAGATGGAAACTCCCGCTGGCCTTGCGTGGGCGGCACGGTGGCGCAGCGGGTAGAGCTGCTGCCTCACAGCGCCAGACACCCGGATTATGGGCGCTGTCTGTGTGGAGTTTGTACGTTTGCCCCGTGACCGCGTGGGTTTTCTCCGGGGGCTCCAGGTTCCTCCTGTGCACGTTGGTAATTTAACTGGTTTCTGCAACTTGTTGCTAATGTGGAGGACGGAACTCACGTGCAGTCGATCGCTGGCCGGCGCGGACACGATAGGCTGAAGGGCCCGTTTCCACGCTGTGTCTCCAAACTAAGCCGCTGCCTCCAGGGGGTGAAGGTCACGGAGGCTCGGAGACCCACGCCAGAGACCCGGGTACGATCCTGACTACGGGTGCTGTCTGTGTGAAGCTTGCACGTTCTCCCCGTGACCCGCGTGCGTTTTCACCAGGATCTCCGGTTTCCTCCCACACTCCAAAGACGTACAGGTCTGTAGGCTAATGGGTTTGGTATGAGTGTAAATTGTCCCTAGTGTGTGTAGGATAGTGCACGTGAGCGGGGATCGCTGGTCGGCACGGACTGGAGGGGCGAAGGGCCTGTTTCCATGCTGTAGCTCTAAACTACACTAACATTTGTGGGTATCAGACATCGCGGGTGAGGATTACCTCTTGGAAGGCAGGGCTGAGACTGGCGTAGGCTGCCCCAGTAAACAGCACCACTTTCTCCTGGCAGTTGTTGAGATCTTTCGATTTGGTGATGGTGATGCGGTTGGCCTTCTTGTCTTCCTGAACAATATAGTTTGTACGACAAATGCCTTCAATTCCAGCCTGGAGACACAGAAAGCAAACAGACGCCATCACGTCGAGCACAAAGAAAAACGCTACATCTCTGGTTATATCCTTGACGTCAATTGTGAAGAGGGGGCTTCATAACACTTTGGTCATAGGCTGGGCGAGTGGGCAAATGTTTGGCAGATGCAGTATAATGTGGATAATAATGTGGATTTACTAGAATGTTGCCTTTACTAGAATGTTGCCTGGGTTCCAGCAACTAAGTTACAGAGAAAGGTTGAACAAGTTAGGTCTTTATTCTTTGGAGCGCAGAAGGTTAACATAGAAACATAGAAATTAGGTGCAGGAGAAGGCACATTCGGCCCTTCGAGCCTGCACCGCCATTCAATATGATCATGGCTGATCATCCAACTCAGTATCCCGTACCTGCCTTCTCTCCATACCCCCTGATTCCCTTAGCTACAAGGGCCATATCTAACTCCCTCTTAAATATAGCCAATGAACTGGCCTCAACTACCCTCTGTGGCAGAGAATTCCAGAGACTCACCACTAAGGGGGGACTTGATTGAGGTCTTTAAAATGATGAAAGGGATAGACAGAGTTGACGTGGATAAGCTTTTCCCATTGAGGGTAGGGAAGATTCAAACAAGAGGGCATGACATGAGAATTAAGGGACAGATGTTTAGGGGTAACATGAGGGGGATCTTCTTTACTCAGAGAGTGGTGGCTGTGTGGAATGATCTTCCAGCAGAAGTGGTGGAGGCAGGATCGATTTTAACATTTAAAAGTAAAGTGGATAGGTATATGGACGGGAAGGGAATGGAGGGGTATGGTATGAGTGCAGGTAGATGGGACTAGGGGAAAATAAATGGTCGGCACGGACTGGAAGGGCCGAGAAGGCCTGTTTCCGTGCTGTAATTGTTATACGGTTATATGGTTTATATGGTTAAATGTGAGGTTATCCACATTGGTGGCAAAAACAGGAAAGCAGACTATTATCTAAATGGAGGCCAATTAGGAAAAGGGGAGATGCAGCGAGACCTGGGTGTCATGGTACACCAGTCATTGAAAGTAGGCATCCAGGTGCAGCAGGCAGTGAAGAAAGCGAATGGTATGTTAGCTTTCATAGCAAAAGGATTTGAGTATAGGAGCAGGGAGGTTCTACTTCAGTTGTATAGGGTCTTGGTGAGACCACACCTGGAGTATTGCGTACAGTTCTGGTCTCCAAATCTGAGGAAGGACATTATTGCCATAGAGGGAGTGCAGAGAAGGTTCACCAGACTGATTCCTGGGATGTCAGGACTGTCTTATGAAGAAAGACTGGATAGACTCGGTTTATACTCTCTAGAATTTAGGAGATTGAGAGGGGATCTTATAGAAACTTACAAAATTCTTAAGTGGTTGGACAGGCTAGATGCAGGAAGATTGTTCCCAATGTTGGGGAGGTCCAGGACAAGGGGTCACAGCTTAAGGATAAGGGGGAAATCCTTTAGCACCGAGATGAGAAGGACTTTTTTCACACAGAGAGTGGTGGGTCTCTGGAACTCTCTGCCACAGAGGGTAGTTGAGGCCAGTTCATTGGCTATATTTAAGAGGGAGTTAGATGTGGCCCTTGTGGCTAAAGGGATCAGAGGGTATGGAGAGAAGGCAGGTACGGGATACTGAGTTGGATGATCAGCCATGATCATATTGAATGGCGGTGCAGGCTCGAAGGGCCGAATGGCCTACTCCTGCACCTAATGTCTATGTTTCTATGTTTGTATGGTTCGGCCCTATTTGGAGAATGTGGTGCAGTTCTGGTCACCCCATTACAGGAAGGATGTGTGGGGCTTTGGACAGGGGGGGAGCGGGGGTTCACCAGAATGTTGCTTGGATTGGAGACTACTAAAGTGAGGTTGAGCTCCTTAGTACTTTGGCCAGATCAGAGAGTGAGATAAGATAGAACTGGTATGAACGGGTGATTGCTAGTCAGCATGGGCCCGGTGGGCCGAAGGGCCTTTTTCCCTGCTGTATTTTTCAATCCAACAATCAATATTACTATTTGTTATTAGTTAAAACAAAAAATGACAAGCCTTCCCAGTTTCTTCCCAGAACTTCCATACAACTGAACCATCCTATTACCAACCGGAGAGAGCGGTCCTGACCTCCCATTGGAGACTACGAGACATTACTGGACTTTACCTCGCACTAAACGATCTTCCCTTTATCCCGTACCTTTACACTGTGCACGGATCGATTGTAATCATGTACGGTCTTCCCGCTGACTGGTTAGCACGCAACAATAGTCTGTGGAATTCTCCGCCTCAGAGGGCGGTGGAGGCCGGTTCTCTGGATGCTTTCAAGAGAGAGCTAGATCGGGCTCTTAAAGATAGCGGAGTCAGGGGATGTGGGGAGAAGGCAGGAACGGGGTACAGATTGTGGATGATCAGCCATGATCACATTGAATGGCGGTGCTGGCTCGAAGGGCCGAATGGCCTACTCCTGCACCTGTTGTCTATTGTCTATTTCCAAGCCCCTGTGCCTCCTTCCCGATGGTCGGGGTGAGATGAGAGCGTGGCCAGGGTGGTGTGGGTCCCTGTCGGTGTACACATGGAGCAAACTGTCCTTGGTATTCTCAGCTTGAGGCAATAACAATATACTTGCCACTGTTAAAAAAAGACCTCAATTCTTGAAAATCTTTGCAGGAAAAATAATATTATTATTGCTGTAACTCTCCAGCCCTCAACCCCATTCATCCCCATTGCCAACATTGAATGGCGGTGCTGGCTCGAAGGTGCCAGCCAGATGCAACTAAATTTAAAGTGGCACTTTCTTCCCAATAACCCTCTCTGGCTAAACCCCTCCCTTCACCAGCTCCAGTTTAAATTCCAGTTGGAATATTTTGGAGGACCAAGTAACCAAGGACCAAGAACCAAGAACCAAGAAGGGCCGAATGGCCTCTACTCCTGCACCTATTGTCTATAGTCTATTGTCTGTAAGAAAGCATTTCACTGCACCTCAGTACACGTGAAAATAAATGAAACTAAATGCACCCATGTAGTGGTAGTGACCACCCGAGCACAACTAGAGAGCGGTCCTGAACTACCATCTACCTCATTGGTGACCCTCGGACTATCCTTGATCGGACTTTGCTGGCATTACCTTGCACTAAACGTTATTCCCTTATCATAGAAACATAGAAATTAGGTGCAGGAGTAGGCCATTCGGCCCTTCGAGCCTGCACCACCATTCAATATGATCATGGCTGATCATCCAACTCAGTATCCTGTACCTGCCTTCTCTCCATACCCTCTGATCCCCTTAGCCAAAAGGGCCACATCTAACTCCCTGTTAAATTACCATATAACAATTACAGCACGGAAACAGGCCCTCTCGGCCCTTCCAGTCCGTGCCGACCATTTATTTTCCCCTAGTCCCATCGACCTGCACTCAGACCATACCCCTCCATTCCCTTCCCGTCCATATACCTATCCACTTTACTTTTAAACGTTACAATCGATCCTGCCTCCACCACTTCTGCTGGAAGATCATTCCACACAGCCACCACTCTCTGAGTAAAGAAGTTCCCGCTCATGTTACCCCCTAAACTTCTGTCCCTTAATTCTCATGTCATGCCCTCTTGTTTGAATCTTCCCTACCCTCAATGGGAAAAGCTTATCCACGTCAACTCTGTCTATCCCTTTCATCATTTTAAAGACCTCAATCAAGTCCCACCTTAACCTTCTGCGCTCAAAAGAATAAAGACCCAACTTGTTCAACCTTTCTCTGTAACTTAGTTGCTGGAACCCAGGCAACATTCTAGTAAATCTCCTCTGTACTCTCTCTATTTTGTTGACATCCTTCCTATAATTAGGCGACCAAAATTGTACACCATACTCCAGAATTGGTCTCACCAATGCCTTGTACAATTTTAACATTACTTCCCTACTCCTATATTCAATGCTCTGATTTATAAAGGCCATGATTACAATCGAGCTGTCCACAATGGACAGATACATGATAAGGGAATAACGTTTAGTGCAAGGTAAAGCCAGCAAAGTCCGATCATCCAAGGGTCTCCAACGAGGTAGATGGGAAGTCAGGACCGCTCTCTAGTTGGTGAGAGGACGGTTCAGTTGTGTTCAACCTTTCTCTGTAACTTAGTTGCTGGATCATGTATCTGTACACTGTGGACGGCTCGATTGTAATCATGTCTTGTCTTTCCGCTGGCTGGTTAGCACGCAACAACAAGCTTTTCACTGTACCTCGGTACACATGAGAGAGAGAGAGAGAGAGGGTAATACCTCCTGCAACTCGTAGAAATTCTGCGCCTTCTTGATGGTGATCTGGAAGATGTTGAGGATCCCTCTGTGGATGTTGAGGATGTCTTCAGGCAGGTTGGCCGGGGCAAAGACCTTTCCCACCCGCCCGTTGATGTACTCGAACCGCACGGGCTTGCTCAGCTCCGGGCCCAGTCTCTGGGTCAGTTTGCGCTGCAGGATGAAGGGGTCAGTTGGCCAAACACCGTTATACTCCAGCATCTGGACATCCGTCACCTGCGGACGAGAAAGGTGCATAAATAAAATATAAATACAACGTCCAGTCTGAAAGAGCGTCTCCACACAAAACCTCGTCTATTCCGATTCCGAAAAAACAAAGGAGGTCATCGTGGACTTCAGGAAAACCCGGCACAGTCCCACACCACTTCACATCAATGACAGCGATGTGGAGGTGGTCAGTAGCACAAAGTTCCTGGGGGTGCAGATCACTAACAGTCTGACCTGGTCGAATAACATCTCATCAACAGTTAAGAGAGCGCAGCAGCGGTTGCACTTTCTGCGCCGGATGGGAAGAGCTCATCTCCCCCATCCCATCCTCACTACTTTCTACAGGGGCACCATAGAGAGTATTTTGAGCAGATGTATCTCTGTCTGGTTTGGGGACTGTAGAGCCTCCGACTGGAAGTCTGTGCAGAGAGTGGTGAGGACAGCGGAAAAAATCATCGGGACTTCTCCCCTCAATCGGGGATATTGCGACCAAACGTTGCGTGTCTAAGGCCAGCAGTATTATAAAAGACCCCACACATCTCCATCGCGGACTGTTCACTCTGCTGCCCTCGGGCAAAAGATATCGCAGCATAAGGAGCAGAACATCAAGGTTCTGCAACAGCTTCTTCCCACGAGCCATCAGACTCCTGAATGCCATGTAATGGGCTGCCACCATAGAAACATAGAAACATAGACAATAGGTGCAGGAGTAGGCCATTCGGCCCTTTGAGCCTGCACCGCCATTCAACATGATCATGGCTGATCATCCAACTCAGTATCCTGTACCTGTCTTCTCTCCATACCCTCTGATCCCCTTAGCCACAAGGGCCGCATCTAACTCCCTCTTAAATATAGCCAATGAACTGGCCTCAACTACCCTCTGTGGCAGAGAGTTCCAGAGACCCACCACTCTCTGTGTGAAAAATGTCCTTCTCATCTCGGTCCTAAAGGATTTCCCCCTTATCCTTAAGCTGTGACCCCTTGTCCTGGACCTCCCCAACATCGGGAACAATCTTCCTGCATCTAGCCTGTCCAACCCCTAAAGAATTTTGTAAGTCTCTATAAGATCCCCGCTCAATCTTCGCCGTCTGTACGGAGTTTGTGCGTCTCCCCGTGACCTGCGTGGGTTTTCTCCGAGATCTTCGGTTTCATCCCGCACTCCAAAGACGTGCATGTTTGTAGGTTAATTGGCTTGTATAAATGTAAAATTACAGAAATGTCGGAGACCCTATATTTGGAATGAATAAGATTTGTCTTAATGGACAAACAAGAACTATTTAAAATAATATGGTTCCCATTTATTGAATATTTGAAGGGGCAAACCGGTTCGGCACGAGAACCCGACTGAAACCGGAATCGAAGAATAGATGAAGCAGTACATTTCATAAAACGCGGATATATCTCCAACGAGATAAAGGATTTGAGTATAGGAGCAGGGAGGTTCTACTTCAGTTGTACAGGGTCTTGGTGAGACCACACCTGGAGTATTGCGTACTGTTCTGGTCTCCAAATCTGAGGAAGGACATTATTGCCATAGAGGGAGTGCAGAGAAGGTTCACCAGACTGATTCCTGGGATGTCAGGACTGTCTTATGAACAAAGACTGCATAGACTCGGTTTATACGCTCTAGAATTTAGGAGATTGAGAGGGGATCTTATAGAAACTTACAAAATTCTTAAGGGGTTGGACAGGCTAGATGCAGGAAGATTGTTCCCGATGTTGGGGAGGTCCAGAGCAAGGGGTCACAGCTTAAGGATAAGGGTGAAATCTTTTAGGACCAAGATGAGAAGGACGTTTTTCACACAGAGAGTGGTGGGTCTCTGGAACTCTCTGCCACAGAGGGTAGTCGAGGCCAGTTCATTGGCTATATTTAAGAGGGAGTTAGATGTGGCCCTTGTGGCTAAGGGGATCAGAGGGTATGGAGAGAAGGCAGGTACAGGATACTGAGTTGGATGATCAGCCATGATCATATTGAATGGTGGTGCAGGCTCGAAGGGCCGAATGGCCTATTCCTGCACCTAATTTCTATGGCCTCAACTACCTTCTGTGGCAGAGAATTCCAGAGACTCACCACTCTCTGTGTAAAGAATGTTTTCCTCATCTCGGTCCTAAAGGAATTCCCCCTTATCCTTAGACTGTGACCCCTTGTTCTGGACTCCCCCAACATCGGGAACAATCTTCCTGCATCTAGCCTGTCCAACCCCTTAAGAATTTTGTAAGCCTCTATAAGATCCCCCCTCAATCTTCTAAATTCCAGCGAGTGCAAGCGGAGTCTATCCAGTCTTTCTTCATATGGAAGTCCTGACATCCCAGGAATCAGTCTGGTGAACCTTCTCTGTACCCCCTCTATGGCAAGAATGTCTTCCCTCAGATTAGGAGACCAAAACTGTACGCAATACTCCAGATCCCCCCTCAATCTTCTAAATTCCAGCGAATACAAGCCGAGTCTATCCAGTCTTTCCTCATATGAAAGTCCTGACATCCCAGGAAAGACATAGCTCTTAGATTTAGCTTTTCGGGCTAACAGAATCAAGGGATATGGGGAAAAAACAGGAACGGGGCACTGATTGTGGATGATCAGCCATGATCACATTGAATGGCGGTGCTGGCTCGAAGGGCCGAATGGCCTCCTCCTATGTCTCTATGTTAATTATGGCAATGGGAATGAATGGCATTGAGGGCTGGAGAGTTACAGCAATAATAAAATTATTTTTCCTGCAAAGATTTTCAAGAATTGAGGTTTTTTTTAACAGTGGCAAGTATATTGTTATTGCCTCAAGCTGAGAATACCAAGGACAGTTTACTCCACTGTGTACACCGACAGGGACCCACACCACCCTGGCCACGCTCTCATCTCACCCCGACCATCGGGAAGGAGGCACAGGGGCCTGGAAATAGACAATAGACAATAGGTGCAGGAGTAGGCCATTCGGCCCTTTGAACCAGCACCGCCATTCACTGTGATCATGGCTGATCATCCGAATCAGTACCCCGTTCCTGCCTTCTCCCCATATCCCCTGACTCCGCTATCTTTAAGAGCCCTATCTAGCTCTCTCTTGAAAGTGTCCAGAGAACGGGCCTCTGTAACGTCCAGGTTCAGGAACAGCTTCTTCCCAACAACCACCAGGCTGTTGAACACTGCAACCTTCAACTAAACTACAAACTCTGCACAGACCAGGTGCCACAAGTGACTTTGCACTTTGCTTTTGTCTACATTGCTTTTTTAAAGTTGAATTTCCTTTCTTAGTTGTTCATTATACTATCTATAATACCTATATTATACTATCCATCGAGTACAGTGTTTACAAGCCTGTTATGCTGCCGCAAGTAACCATTTCTCCATCTTTCGGGGCAGTACGGGAGCAGAGTTGCTGCCTCACAGCGCCAGAGACATGGGTTCGATCCCGACCACGTACATTCTCTCTGTCACCGCATGGGTTTTCTCCGGGTGCTCAGATTTCATCCCACACTCCAAAGACATGCGGGTTAGTAGATTAATTGGCTTCAGTAAAATTGTCCTAGTTTAGGCAATAGGCAATAGGTCATAGGCGCAGGAGTAGGCCATTCAGCCCTTCGAGCCAGCACCGCCATTCAATGTGATCATCCCCAATTAGTGGCTGATCGTCCCCAATCAGTACCCCGTTCCTGCCTTCTCCCCATATCCCCTGACTCTGCTATCTTTAAGAGCCCTATCTAGCTCTCTGTTGCCCTACCTAGCTCTCTCTTGAAAGTATCCAGAGAACCGGCCTCCACCGCCCTCTGAGGCGGAGAATTCCACAGACTCACAACTCTCTGTGTGAAAAAGTGTTTCCTCATCTTCGTTCTAAATGACTTACCCCTTATTCTTAAACTGTGGCCCCTGGTTCTGGACTCCCCCAACATCGGGAACATGTTTCCTGCCTCTAGCGTGTCCAAACCCTTAACAATCTTATATGTTTCAATAAGATCCCCTCTCATCCTTCTAAACTCCAGAGTGCACAAGCCCAGCTGCTCCATTCTCTCAGCATATGACAGTCCCGCCATCCCAGGAATTAACCTGGTGAACCTACGCTGCACTCCCTCAACAGCAAGAATGTCCTTCCTCAAATTAGGGGACCAAAACTGCACACAATACTCCAGGTGTGGCCTTGTTTACGGGGTGATGTCTGGTCGGCGTGGGCTCGTTGGCCCGATGGGCTCATTGCTCCATTTCAGGACAGATGACACTCTCTTGACTCTCAATAGACAATAGACAATAGGTGCAGGAGAAGGCCATTCGGCCCTTCGAACCAGCACCGCCATTCAATGTGATCATGGCTGATCATCCCCCATCATCCCCAAATGCTCCCAATGTTGGGCGAGTCCAGAACCAGGGGCCACAGTCATAGAATAAAGGGGAGGTCATTTAAGACTGAGGTAAGAAAAAACTTTTACACCCAGAGAGTTGTGAATTTGTGGAATTATAGAGAGAGTACAGAGGAGGTTTACTAGAATGTTGCCTGGGTTCCAGCAACTAAGTTACAGAGAAAGGTTGAACAAGTTAGGTCTTTATTCTTTGGAGCGCAGAAGGTTAAGGGGGGACTTGATTGAGGTCTTTAAAATGGTGAAAGGGATAGACAGAGTTGACGTGGATAAGCTTTTCCCATTGAGGGTAGGAAAGATTCAAACAAGAGGGCATGACATGAGAATTAAGGGACAGAAGTTTAGGGGTAACATGAGGGGGAACTTCTTTACTCAGAGAGTGGTGGCTGTGTGGAATGATCTTCCAGCAGAAGTGGTGGAGGCAGGATCGATTTTAACATTTAAAAGTAAAGTGGATAGGTATATGGACGGGAAGGGAATGGAGGGGTATGGTCTGAGTGCAGGTAGATGGGACTAGGGGAAAATAAATGTTCGGCACGGACTGGAAGGGCCGAGAAGGCCTGTTTCCGTGCTGTAATTGTTATATGGTTATATGGTTATAATTCCCTGCCACAGAGGGCAGTGGAGGCCAAATCACTGGATGGATTTAAGAGAGAGTTAGATAGAGCTCTAGGGGCTGGTGGAGCCAAGGGATATGGGGAGAAGGCAGGCACGGGTTATTGATTGGGGACGATCAGCCATGATCACAATGAATGGCGGTGCTGGCTCGAAGGGCCGAATGGCCTCCTCCTGCACCTATTTTCTATGTTTCTATTGTCTATGTTAGTACCCGGTTCCTGCCTTCTTCCCATATCCCCTGACTCCGCTATTTTTAAGAGCTCTATCGAGCCCCCTCGATCTGTGCCTCTCAGAATTTTGAAACACCTCATCCCGGTCCACCCTCAGTTGCCCCCCCCCACCAAGGACAGCGAAAGGTGCGGCTCACCTTGAGCAGGTACATGGCATGTCCGTCTGGAATAATGGACAAGCCACAGTGTATCTTCACTCCCGCCCTGCTCAGACCACCTTCTGGGAGTCCCGTCAGTATAACACCTTCATACTTGTAGACGTGTGTCAGGCTCTCGGTGAAGTTGGGTTCTGTGGACAGGTCAACATCGCAATGGGAATCTTGCAGCAAACCCCGTTGATCTGGTCAAAAAATTCCCTTCCCCTCCAGCAAAGGTACTTACCATATTTGAGCTTCTCACTGCCTGAAAGAGAAAATGGAAAAAAAGAATATCTATATCTCTCTTTTTCAAACCAGCAAATGATTTCTGTAGGGTTACACAAAAGGCTGGAGAAACTCAGCGGGTGCAGCAGCATCTAAGGAGCGAAGGAGATAGGCGACGTTTCGGGTCGAGACCCTTCTTGTAAATGATTTCTGTAACCTGGAGCCCATCGCCTCTGGCCCTACAATTCACGCATCTTCTCTCCTCATCTCATGTCCTTTTGTCTTCTTCTCATCTCTGGCCATTGCACACCCATCCACCAATCAACCCCCCTCCCTCACTGGTATCCACCTATCACTCGCCAATCTTTGTCCTCGCCCACCTTTCTTCCATTTTCCCCTCCCCTACTACAATCAGTCTGAGGAAGTTCCAACCCAAATCCATGTTCTCCACAGATGCTGCCTGCCTGACCCGCTGAGTTACTCCAGCACTCTGTGAAACGTCACCTATCTATGTTCTCCACAGATGCTGCCTGACCCGCTGAGTTACTCCATCAAACTCTGTTCATGTTCTACGAGCAGAATTAGGCCATTCGGCCCATCAAGTCTACTCCACCATTCAATCATGGCTGATCGATCTCTCCCTCCTAACCCCATTCTCCTGCCTTCTCCCCGTAACCCCTGACACCCGCACTAATCAACAATCTATCTATCTCCGCCTTAAAAAATATCCACTGACTTGTGGCCTCCGCAGCCGTCTGTGGCAAAGAATCCCACAGATTCACCACCCTCTGACTAATGAAATTTCTCCTCATCTCCTTCATAAAGGTATGTCCCTTTAATTCTGAGGCTGTGCCCTCTGGTTCTAGACTCTCCCACTAGTGGAAACATGCTCTCCACGTCCACTCTGTCCAGGCCCTTCACCATTAGGTTACTCACCCACGAGGGACACAATCCACATGAAGATGATAGTCCTCATGCTGCCACTGAATGAGGCTCAGTTGGCCCGTCCACTGATATATGATACTTAGTCCAACAGCAGCTGACCACAAAGCCTGCTGTCTCATTGGCTTCATAGGGATCTCAAAGTCAACAGGATAGCGGAGGTCAAACAGTTCACGGGTCACAGTGACCAGTGCAGAGTTTGTCCCCGTGCCTTGGCTCCGTTCAACCAGCTTTAATTGAGCAGATGAGAGTTGACCAAAAGATGCCGAGGTTTGTGAATCATAAAATCAGAGAAAATAGGTGCAGGAGTAGAGGCCATTCGGCCCTTCGAGCCTGCACCGCCACTCAATATGATCAAGGCTGATCATCCAACTCAGTATCCCGTACCTGCCTTCTCTCCATACCCTCTGATCCCCTTAGCCACAAGGGCCACATCTAACTCCCTCTTAAATATAGCCAATGAACTGGCCTCAACTACCTTCTGTGGCAGAGAATTCCACAGACTCACCACTCTCTGTGTGAAAAATGATCTTGGTCCTAAAATACTTCCCCCTTATCCTTAAACTGTGACCCCTTGTTCTGGACTTTCCCAACATCGGGAACAATCTTCCTGCATCTATCCTGTCCAACCCCTTAAGAATTTTGTAAGTCTCTATAAGATCCCCCCACAATCTTCTAAATTCCAGTGAAGAGGAAGTTATCTCTAACTAGTTATTTTAAGGGGGCGACCAGCCTGGGGGCTTGGAGCATGTTGCCAACATGGATTTCAAAGACTGATTGGTGAGGTCCTCTGCTTATGTTCTCTGAACAAACCTAGTTAGAGATACAGTTTGGGTGGGCATAGTGGTGCAGCGGGTAGAGCTGCTGCCTCGCAGCGCCAGAGACCCGGATTCGATCCTGACATCCGGGTGCTGTCTGTGCGGAGTTTGCACGTTCTCCCTGTGACCACATGGGTTTCCTCTGGGATGCTCCTGTTTCCTCCCACACCCCAAAGACTCGCTGGTTTGTAGGTTAATTGGTCTCTGCAAATTGCCCCTAGTTTAGTTTAGTTTAGAAATACAGCACGGAAACAGGCCCTTCGGCCCATCGAGTCCGTGCCGACCAGCGATGCCCGCACATTAACACCATCCTACACACACTAGGGACAATTTAAACATTTATACCAAGCCAATTAACCTACAAATCTGGAGTGTGGGGGGAAACCGAACAACTCGGAGAAAACCCACGCAGGACACGGGGAGAACGATCGAATTCTGTACAGACGGCGCCCGTAGTCGGGATGGAACGCGCTACATCACTGTAAGGCAGCAACTCTACGGCTGCGCCACCGTGACTGGCCAGTGTGTAGGGAGTGGATGGGATAGAGAGATAACCGAAGGGCCTGTTTCTGTGCTGTATCGCTAAACTAAACTAAAAGATGCTGGAATCTCGAGCAACACACACAATGCTGGAGGATCGACACTGGCCGGGCAGCGTCTGTAGAGGGAGAAACAAACCGGATGTGGAACTCAGCATCTCAGTCTGAAGAAGGGTCCCAACCCAAAACGTCACCTATCCATGTTCTCCACAGATGCTGCCTGACCCGCTGAGTTACTCCAGCACATTGCATCTAACGTAGTCGAGGCTTCAGCTCACACTTCCTCAGACTCTTCTTGAATTCTGATTCAGCATCATTGACCTGAATCGTTAACTCGAGCGTCTGTTCATAGAAACATAGAAATTAGGTGCAGGAGTAGGCCATTCGGCCCTTCCAGCCTGCACCGCCATTCAATATGATCATGGCTGATCATCCAACTCAGTATCCCGTACCTGCCTTCTCTCCATACCCTCTGATCCCCTTAGCCACAAGAGCCACATCTAACTCCCTCTTAAATATAGCCAATGAACTGGCCTCAACTACCCTCTGTGGCAGAGAGTTCCAGAGACCCACCACTCTCTGTGTGAAAAAAGTCCTTCTCATCTCGGTCCTAAAGGATTTCCCCCTTATCCTTAAGCTGTGACCCCTTGTCCTGGACCTCCCCAACATCGGGAACAATCTTCCTGCATCTAGCCTGTCCAACCCCTTAAGAATTTTGTAAGGTTCTATAAGATCCCCTCTCAATCTCCTAAATTCTAGAGAGTATAAACCGAGTCTATGCAGTCTTTGTTCATAAGACAGTCCTGACATCCCACACCTTGTCCTGGTCAGGTATGTGAGGAAATGTTCATTGAAGGTGTGGATCCAGTGCAAAGATGGTCGAGGGACAGGTCTGGAGGCGGGCAAGGCCGTGACCCTTGGTGGAGGATTCCTTATTCGTTACTTTAGTCATGCATGCTGCTGTTTCCCTATGCGTGGGAAGGACTGGAGAAGCTGGTTTACACCGAAGATAGACACAAAATGCTGGAGGAACTCAGCGGGACCGGCAGCATCTCTGGAGAGAAGGAATGGGTGACCCTTCTTCAGACAGAGAGTCGGGGAAGAGGGACACATAGAGATATGGAAGGTGAGGTGTGAAAACACAAAATCAAAGAGGATGCTGCTGCTGCCCTTGCCCTGCTGAGTTACTCCAGCATTTTGTGTCCATCTTTGCTGTTTATTTAATCCAGCCATCTAGGAAGAGAAAGGCTGGTCGGTGTAAGATGGGGGGGTCAGCACCACAATACCACGTGCTTCTGTTGCCTGAATGGTTTCGTAGGGAAGCAAGCGAGCAAGTTTATTTATATAGCACATTTCAGCAACAAGGCAATTCAAAGCACTTTACACAAAGCATTAAAAAGCAATCAAAAACAGTCATAATACGTATAAAGTAGGGAATTGAGGAATGCTGTGGAACAGAGGGATCTAGGAATAACTGTGCATAGTTCCCTGAAGGTGGAATCGCATGTAGATAGGGTGGTAAAGAAAGCTTTTGGTGTGCTGGCCTTTATAAATCAGAGCATTGAATATAGGAGTAGGGAAGTAATGTTAAAATTGTACAAGGCATTGGTAAGACCAACTCTGGAGTATGGTGTACAATTTTGGTCGCCTAATTATAGGAAGGATGTCAACAAAATAGAGAGAGTACAGAGGAGATTTACTAGAATGTTGCCTGGGTTCCAGCAACTAAGTTACAGAGAAAGGTTGAACAAGTTAGGTCTTTATTCTTTGGAGCGCAGAAGGTTAAGGGGGGGACTTGATTGAGGTCTTTAAAATGATGAAAGGGATAGACAGAGTTGACGTGGATAAGCTTTTCCCATTGAGGGTAGGGAAGATTCAAACAAGAGGGCATGACATGAGAATTAAGGGACAGAAGTTTAGGGGTAACATGAGGGGGAACTTCTTTACTCAGAGAGTGGTGGCTGTGTGGAATGATCTTCCAGCATAAGTGGTGGAGGCAGGATCGATTTTAACATTTAAAAGTAAAGTGGATAGGTATATGCACGGGAAGGGAATGGAGGGGTATGGTCTGAGTGCAGGTAGATGGGACATGGGGAAAATAAATGGTCGGCACGGACTGGAAGGGCCGAGAAGGCCTGTTTCCGTGCTGTAATTGTTATATGGTTAAATACAAGAGTAAAAATTACAGCGCAGTGTTAGAAATGAATAATTATTTAATTTAATTCAAATTAAAAGTAATTAAAACCAGCGTCAAACAGAAAATTCTTCATCCCCGATTTAAACGAACTGAGAGTTGGAGCGGGCCTGCGTTTGTCTGGGAGTTTGTTCCATATGTGTGGTGGATAAAAACTAAACGCTGCTTCTCCATGTTGAGTTCTGACTTTGGGGACAGAGGGCAGACTTGGCCCAGAGCACCTCAGAGGTCTGGATGCTTCATAATGCAGCAGAAGATCACAAATGCATTTTGGCCCCGAGACCATTCAGTGCTGTGAAGATCTGGAAACTGGAGAGATGCGATCCACCTCCTTGGTCTGGGAGAGGACTCGAGTAGCAGCGTTCTGAAGCAGCTGTAGCTGTCTACTCGATATTTTGTAAGGAGACCTGTGAAGACAGCATTGCAGTCATCAAGTCTACTGAAGATAAATGCATGGACAAGTATTTCAATCAATCAATCAAGTTCTATTTGCCAGCAGTGGTACAATACAAACACACACAATACACGATTTAAAAATGCACAGACATCCACCACAGCATTCATCACTGTAGTGGAAGACACAACATCTGGCCGGTCCTCCTCCATTTTCCAAATCCTGCTGAACCCTAAAGGGCCTG
>OY740790.1:75856983-75941983 GCA_963514005.1 Raja brachyura
CTAGTGCACCATTGGAAAGCCTAAAAAGTCATCCGGACTTCACAGTTATAATCTGGATAGTTTCCACTCAACATACAAAGTGCTGGCTGAAGTGGCTTCAAACGTCAGTACGATGGGCTTGAATGCAAGTGCGTTATGCCGAGGCCTCTGTGTCGCATTACACAGTGCGGGGAAATAGTTTGTGCCAGCCCCACCCATCAATTGAAGCCCAGTTCACTTGAGATTGCAGAGAATTTTCATCCGAGTCGCCTTCGTCCTGCGAATGTTTCCATGACATAGAGCCGTTCAAATGCGAGAGATCGAGGCTCGGCTTCGAGGTGCTTCTCCACTTTTCATGTAATACGCCATTGCTGTTTCTCCTCATCTCTGAACTCCCCACAATTCCTCTTTTTGGTACATGTCTCGAACTGAAAATGAAACAAACAAAATCAAAACGTCACTCTGAATTCAATTCATCTTTTTGGTACGTCTCGAACTGAAAATGAAACAAACAAAATCAAAACATCACTCTGAATTCAATTTACAAAATCAGTAAATATCACTCGGAGTCCAGTCTACAAAATCATTAAATGTCAATCTGAATTCACAAAATCAGTGAATGTCAATGAATTCGAATTCAGGACATCAGTGAATGTCAATGAATTCAATTCACAAAATCAGTAAATGTCAATGAATTCAATTCACAAAATCAGTAAATGTCAATGAATTAAATTCACAAAATCAATGAATGTCAATTAATTCAATTCACAAAAATCATTAAATGTCAATGAATTCAATTCACAAAATCAGTGAATGTCAATGAATTCAATTCACAAAATCAGTAAATGTCAATGAATTCAATTCACAAAATCAATGAATGCCAATGAATTCAATTCACAAAAATCATTAAATGTCAATGAATTCCATTCACAAAATCAGTGAATGTCAATGAATTCAATTGACAAAATCAGTGAATTCAATTGCCAAAATCAGTGAATGTCAATGAATTCAATTCACAAAAATCATTAAATGTCAATCTGAACTCAATTTAGAGGACAAAAATGATCAGATTCGTAAGACACAAAGTGCTGGAGTAACTCAGCGGGTCAGGCAGCATCTGTGGAGAACATGGATAGGTGACGTTTCAGGTCAGGTCCCTTCTGAAGAAGTATCTTTGGTATAAACTGACATCTGCAGTTCCTTGTTTACACTACTGATCTGAACAAGTTATTTGCTCTGAAGATGGACACAAAAAGCTGGAGTAGCTCAGCGGGTCAGACAGCATCTGTGGGGTAGAAGGGTCGCGGCACGAAACATCACCTATGCCTTTTCTCCAGAGATGCTGTCTGACCTGAGTTACTCCAGCTTTTTGTGTCCATCATCGGTTCAAACCAGTATCTGCAGTGCCTTCCCGCACAAGGTATTTGCCTTGTGGTGTAATATAAATGAACCACTCTTCCCACACCAACATGGCACTCATTTCCCTCCCAAAGCTCACGCTAGTGCGAGCATCAGCAGCATTAAAGACACAGGCATGTGGCCACCCACCTGGAGCCAGCAGTCAGACACCCTGTTGCAGCCGCTTCTGTGGCACTCTTTATTGGTGGGAATTTGGTATTTCTGGAAGGTTCGGGTGTACTATTAGGTCGGATACAAGCGGGTTTATTTGGCTGCGGCTTCTCCTGCTCCTCACCTGGAAAATATTGAAGATATTGTTGTAATCAAGCACATGCAAGGTATATCCTGAAAGGTGAAACTGCCGTTAAAATGGAAAATAAAGTTGGGCGTCATGTCCATGCTTAATGAAGAAACCGAGTTTCATTATTTGCCACGATGGCGCAGCGGTAATGTTGCTACCTCACAGCGCCAGGGACCCGGGTTCGATCATGACCACGGGCGCTGTCTGTACGGAGTTTGTACGTTCTCCCCGTAACCTGCGTGGGTTTTCTCTGGGACTTCCGGTATCCTCCCACACTCCAATGGCGTGCAGGTTTGGAGGTTAATTAGCTTGCTATAATTGTCAATTGTCCCCAGTGTGTATAGGATGGTGTTAGCGTGCGGGGATCGCTGGTCGGCGCGGACACGGTGGGCTGAAGAGTCGGTTTCGAAAGCTGTATTTATAAACTAAACATTGAATGTTGGCAGGATGTAGAACGTTGGGCACCGTAAAACAGCATCAGTAATGAACAAGGCCCCACAGCCCAGGAACAGGCCCTTCGGCCCTCAAAGTCTGTGCCCAGTATAACGCCCTGTTAATCTCCTCTGCCTGCATGTGATTCATATCCTCCATTCCCTGCAAATCCATGCTTCTATCCAAAAGCTGCAAACGTCCAGGCATTCAGTGGGTAGGAACAACCCTCTCGCCTTGAAGCTCTCCCATGTTGCATTTGATTTTTCCATCCTGGGGCAACGGTTCGGACCTACGCCTCTTGGAATTTTGTATACTTCCAACAATCCAGAGAAAAAAATATTCAAGTTTGTCCAACCTCTCCCTGGAACTAATACCCCGAGTCCAGGCATCATTCAACAGACAATCACCACAGCATCCTTCACTGTGGTGGAAGGCAATACAGTTCAGACAGTCCTCCTCCTTCCTGTTCATCCCTGTAACTAATACCCCGAGTCCAGGCATCATTCCAGTAACCGGCTGCACCCTTTCAGCAATCCTCTTAAACCAGGGGTGGGGAACATTTTCACGTTGGCCGGCTGCAGCAAGTTAGCTGTAGTCTAATAAGGCCGCACACAAGAAACTTCAGTTTCTATAGAAATCTTCTTTCAATAATTCACATTGCTGATTCTATTCTTCATGAAATTTAACTATCTGTTCTAGCAAAGATTAAAATGTTGCTAACACCTGTCCCGCCGATAGCCAGCGCACTTTACAATGAGGGTACACAAAATGCTGGAGAAACTCAGCGGGTGCAGCAGCATTTATGGAGCAAAGGAGATGGGCAACGTTTCGGGCCAAAACCCTTTACAGCGATACAGCAAATCCACACTGAATGCCTCATCGTCCAACTTTAGCATATTACAAAACTGACGATGCCGTGTTGCATTTGCACAAATATAGTTAACAATACTTGTAACTTGTTGCAAAGTGTCACTTAAAATTGTAGATTCAGCACAGACATGTTGGTGATGTAAGGTACAATGAAATGAAATGAGAGCATCTGGATCTGATAATACCTTTTTTTTTATCTGTGCAATAAACCCTTCACGTTTTCCTGTTATGGAAGGGGCACCGTCTGTACATACACTCACTAAATTAACCAAATCCAGTCCAACTTCACCACATTTATCTTGAAAGTTGTTGAAGAAATCTATTCATAGAAACATAGAAACATAGAAAAATAGGTGCAGGAGCAGGCCATTCGGCCCTTCGAGCCTGCACCGCCATTCAATATGATCATGGCTGATCATCCAACTCAGTATCCCTTACCTGCCTTCTCTCCATACCCCCTGATCCCTTTAGCCACAAGGGCCACATCTAACGCCCTCTTAAATATAGGCAATGAACTGGCCTCAACTACCTTCTGTGGCAGAGAATAGTAAGATTGAACGAGAACTTACCAGTTCGAAGGTTGATCATTATTTCATGAG
The DNA here is from genome assembly GCA_963514005.1 of Raja brachyura. The sequence continues at coordinate 75,860,563 of OY740790.1, forward strand.
GAGTCGAAGTGAGGGATTTCGTGAAGAGCCCGCCGGCGCGCATGCTCGACATACTTCAAAGTAGCGGCGTGGAATCACAGAAACCAATCAAGAAATGACTTCACATAGTAAGAATGAAACGACTAAGATTACCAGCTGAAGGTGATTGAGGGTTGGGCGAGGAGGGCACGAAATCCCTCACTTCGACTCCTCATGAAATAATGATCAACCTTCGAACTGGTAAGTTCTCGTTCAATCTTACTATTTCATTTCGGAGTCACGTGAGTGACTTCGTGAAGATTTCAAAGCTTCTGTGATGACACGCCCTGGACCACGTCCATGCTGTCACACCACTACCAGGGATGGATGGGAGGAATAACTTGCTGACTAGTCCATACTGCAAAACAAAGCATATTTATTAACAAACAAATCAAAACCCCTCATTCGGGGACATCTCCACGTTCTTGCCCCGCATCTAGCACGGCTTCTGCGAACTGTAGAGGCGCAGCAACGGGCCGGTTGTAGAACCGCTGGAACACCGTCTCATTAGCCCATCCTGCTGTGGCGAGAATATGGTCCATGGGCACCTCCATGACCCTCGCCGCCGACGTCGATGCAGCCCTGGTGGAATGAGATTTGAACACATTAGTGTCGATACCTGACTTACCCAAGACGACTCGAAGCCACCTGGATATCGTCTGTGTTGTCACTCGATGGTGAGGTCTCTTATGAGTGACAAGCAGGTATCTCTCCATTCCTCTGATGCTTGCCGTCACCTTGACGTAGTAACGGATATGGGAGGCTAAGCATAGCCTAGCATCGGCGGGGTATGCCGGGAACTTCAGCTGCAGCCCTGTGCACCCAGGTCTGTGTTGCTTTAGTAGCTCGTCAACAAAGAAAACTACTTCTGTGGGGGTAGACATCATTCTGTCGACACGTAGTTTGTGGAGTGTCTGTACCCTCTGTGCTGAAGTCAGCGCTAGTAACATCACCAGCTTCATGGTGAGTTTGTCCAGCTGGAGCCCTTCCATGGGGGACCACGTCCTGAGCAGAGTTAAAACGTCCCTGACATCCCAGGTGATATTGTAACGTGGTGTAGGCGGATTCGTATTGAAAATACCCCGCATGAGCCTGGACACTAGCCTGTTGGATCCCACCTCAATATTGAGGTAGAATGATAGAGCGCTCCTGGCGCTGTTGATGGCACTGTAGCTTAAGTGTTCATCATGGTGCAACCCCGCGAGGAATTCCAGGACGTCGGTTATAGTCACGGCATCGTACGTGATGCGAGAGCGGCTGCAGAAGGCTTCCCACTTCCTGATGTGAGAGCGGTATCTTCGCCTTGTAGACTCTCGGCACGACGCCGCAATGGTATCCATGGTCCGGGTAGAAAGGCCGTATTGTTCTAAAGGCCGATTCAGAATCTGCAAGCCAACAAATTTAAATAGCCATGGCAGGGATGTGGCTCCCCTGAAACAGGGTGAGTAACTAATTCTGGGCTACCCTGCAAACGGACCCAAGGTTCACTGAGCGTGTCAAAGACCATCGGATACCACGGCTGTGTAGGCCAGTCGGGTATGATAAGGATGCCCTTGGCACCGTCCATCTGAATTTTACGTAATACCCGACTGATGAGGCAAAACGGGGGGAATGCATAGAAAAAGCAATTCCCCCAGTCTAGCGAGAATGCATCTAACGCTATAGCCCCAGGATCTGGTTCCCACGCGACGTAGGTTGGTACCTGATGGTTCAACCGGGACGCAAAAAGGTCAATGTCCGGTTTCCCAAATTTGGCTGTGATTTTTGCAAAAATTTCAGGATGTAACATCCATTCAATATTATCATTGAACTTGCGTGACCTGGCGTCCGCCACAATATTAAGCTCACCTGGCAAATAGGTAGCTGAAATCCAAATGTCTCTCTTGACACACCAGAGCCAAATTGAATTAGCCAATTTATCACATGAAACTGACCTGGTACCGCCCATGTGGTTTAAATATGCCACCGCTGTGGTATTGTCTATTTGGAGCCGGACATGTGCTCCAATGATCTTGGAACAATATGCACGAAGTCCGTGAAACGCTGCAAGCAGCTCCAAATAGTTGATCCCTTGTGATACCAACATCGTATTCTCAAGGGTATCCCATCGGCCCCCACAACTAGAGAATTGATTCGTAGCTCCCCAGCCATCAGAGCTCGCATCAGTTTGTAAGTATATCATCGGTTTCGCCTCAATAATAGTTTTGAACGATTTACTAATGTGGCAAACCCACCATCGTAATTCATCCAATGCTGCAGGCGGCAGCCGCATTGATCGATCATAATGACCAGCATGCCGTCGCAACGCAGCGATCTTGGCTCTCTGCAAGTTTTGATAATGCAGAGGTCCATACCGGGCTGCCGGAAACAAAGCCACAATCTTGCCAATGACAGTAGCTGTGTGACGAATCGATGGTATACGAGTATTAATCAAGTCTGTACACACCTGTGTTACCTCCTCAATTTTGTTAATTGGTATGGTGACTCTCATGCTAATGGAATTCACCTGGAACCCCAGATAATTAATTACCTGGGTGGGGCAGAACTTAGATTTTTCTGGATGAACAATGAACCCAAGCTGTTGGAACAAATTGACCGCAGCTGCAACCCCTTGTTGTGCTAATTCCAAGGTGTGGCCGACAATTAAAATATCATCTAAATAGGCCATAACAATATGATGTCTTTGTCTTAAATAAGCCATAATTGGCTTCACCAATTTAGTAAATAAGCGAGGGGCTGTGGTGAGCCCATTAGGCAACGCCCTATATTGCCACAGCTGATCCATCCAGATAAATTTTAAGAACCTTCTGTAATATATTTTCATAGGTACGGTATAGTACGCATCCTGTAAATCAATGCATGCCATAAAGCACCCTTGTGAAATCAATGATTTGGCCGTTTCAAACGTGTCCATTTTAAAATGAGTATATGTTACAAAGTTATTCAGAGTGGTTAGATCAATAATGACTCTACAGCCTCCATCCTTCTTAGGTCTAGTAAAAATATTGGAAACAAATTCAACGGGCTCATGAACCGTTCTCTCTATGACCCCTTTCTGTTCCAACCTTAAAATTTCCTTATAGCCTACTGACTGTTCCGCAGCCGTTAGTTTGAAAGTACGACCCGGTCTATGCTGAGGTGGAGGGATGTCCCCATTAATAAACTCAATACTATGGCCCTGAATATTCCGTAACACATACTCATCGCTGGTAATGTCACCCCATGCACCCGCAAACAACCGCAAACGCCCACCAACATGTGGAGTTAAACAAAGAGAAAAAAGAGAACCAGATCGCCTCACCTCTGTGGTTACCGGCGGTCCCTGACACGAGTGGGTGGTCGTGGAGGTGCTGGGTTGGTTTGAGGTCGTGGCGTCCTCATTTTCCACCTCGGCTTCTGCCGAGCCTGTCCTAAAAAAGACCCCTGGGGTTGGGGTGGCTGATATCGGTTTGGAGCTGGAGGGTAATTCCTGGTGGAAGTGCTGACAGACCCTCGTGAACGGCCAAGTGGGGCTTTCGAGCTTGATGGCGTGGGGGCACTGTGAGAGCGCATGAGCCCCACGGTCTTGGCTTGTTCATCCAGCTCTCTGACCCTTTTGGAGAGGTCTTCGCCAAAGAGCTGACGGGGCGGCGGCGGCGGCGGTGGTTTGCACAACCCTGCAAACTTAGGGTTGAGCGCTGGGCGGATGCTGTTTTTCCGAAAGCCGTTTATTTCGTTTTGAGTAGCGCACAGAAGCGCCAGAGCATCCTCCTGGTCCAAATTAAGCTCCTCTCCGTCGACCGACCGCACAAAGGCAGTAATCCCGGCCATGAGGAGTTTCAGGATCCGCTGAATTTTCAGCTCCTGCTGACGGATAGCCGCACTGATGTTGCCCCATATTGGCGTATTGACCACAGGCACATTGAGGGAATTGCAGTTTGATGGAGCCTTGTGGCGGCTCATGGCTTGTAGTAGGACTTCCTCCTGAAGCTGGTGATTATTTAGGAAGTCCACTGTGGCTGCCAACTTCGTATTGATGGGAAGCCCCAACGAATGAGGGGCTGCAAATTTGGTAGCCACATCGAGGAGGTCCTCCGCCGGTAATTCAGGCGGGGGTGGGATGGGGTCAACCACGGCCTCCTCGTCCTGCTGCTCCAGGCTGGTGTACGAAGCTGGTGATGAAGCCCTGTGCCTGTCGCTGCTGGATGCCTGTTGTTGTTGACCTTGTAGGAGAAGCTCCAGCAGCCGCTCCATCCGGTCAATACGCCCTTCACCCTGAACACTCAGGTGGTCGGAGTCCTCCGGCTCTGAAAATTGGCCGGGGCTCCTGTCATCGGCCCGCACCTCGTCGAGGCCCTGCCGGTGCCGGTAGTTGTCGTCGACAGCCGCCGAGGCGAAACTGCGCGATTCCTGCACGGGCGTGTTCAACCGCCTCCGTTTAGCGGGAGCGGAAGCCGTTGCCTCTATGGACAGATGCGGCATGGTGTCGGCACCAGCCGAAGCCTGGATACCTTGGGCCCGTGCAGGCTTGCCAGCTGCCCACATCGTGGACCTTGCCGACGCATGGTCTCGCCCACCCATCCATGGGGGGCTCGGCGACCGTGACGGGACCCCCAACTGACTCGTCCCGGCGTCGAAAGTTGGGGGGCGACGGCTGGACCTCACAGCTGCCCCGGGTCCCGTCCTGGAACCTGACCGCTCCTTGGCGGCAGGCAGAGCCTTAGCCCCAACAGGGTTAGGCTGCTGGGCTCCTGCCCTTCCCCTTCTCAGAGGGCTGCGTGAAACGGGCCGTGCAGCCGCACGGACCCTTCTGCTCGAAGCCGTCAGCAAGCCTGCTGACGACCTGGCTGCCATGGCAGAGTCGCCCTGCTCTGGCGGCACACCACACTCCTCCTCGTCGGACTCCTCCGAGCTGTGGTGTGCGGGCGGGTCCGGACCTGAAAATACAGAGCTCACCGACATCTCCGCCCTCGTTCCGGTCTGCGTTGCAGGTACCCCCGACAACTCTCGCTCCGGAACTGCTGGCCGGCGACTTCTCCTCGAACTCCGGCCTCTCCCATCCATGTTCTTGCTGTGAAGCAAACACAACAAGAACCACCAACTTAAGGTAGCATACTTACCTGCGTGGTTCCCTTATGAAGGGCTGGCGAGGAGCTCGCTCCTCCGTCAGCCGTCGCAGCAACGCGATACGACGATATGTCGAGCATGCGCGCCGCCGGGCTCTTCACGAAGTCACTCACGTGACTCCGAAATGAAATTCCAGAGACTCACCACTCTCTGTGTAAAGAATGTTTTCCTCATTTCAGTCCTAAAGGAATTCCCCCTTATCCTTAGACTGTGACCCCTTGTTCTGGACTCCCCCAACATCGGGAACAATCTTCCAGCATCTAGCTTGTCCAACCCCTTAAGAATTTTGTAAGTTTCTATAAGATCCTCCCTAATCTTCTAAATTCCAGCGAGTACAAGCCGAGTCTATCCAATCTTTCCTCATATGAAAGTCCTGACATCCCAGGAATCAGTCTGATGAACAATCAGAATGAAGTATAAAACCCTGCGCAGAGTCAGTAGTATCAGTCGATTCATCCAAAGCGATTGAATAATACATATTTTTGGAGTATTGCGAGAAGTTGTACAGTTACGTTGAGGGCTGATTCATGCTGTCGATCAGTTTTAGTTCTCCTTGAAAGTGGCTGTTGCTGTTAAACCCCGTCTCACGGTGCGAGTCGACCCACGTGTGATTAACGTAGCGGGAACGTCGGAACTGGTGGATGCAACTTAGCGACTCGTGGCGCTACCGGCAGGTACCCGTGAAACTTGTTAACTCTTGAAAAATGTCAAAAACATGTTTAAAGTTTTCCACCAGTCAAATGTACTCTTGAAGTTAAAAGTTGAAACATTTAAACTCGTTGTAGGAACATAGTGGCCCGTGAGTTTACCGTAGCGACTCGTGACTAACTCATGGGTTTGGCCCGAGTGCCAGAAGTGAAGTGTTGAAGATTAGGCAGATCTTAATGGAAAATGTTCAGTGCAGGAGCAAAAAGCACACAGCGGGGATCTGAGAAACAGTGTGGGGAAAGCCACATTGCCACAGTTAATTAGTTCAGAACTTCAACTTTTCACATTGAAACGGTGCCATGAATTCTTTAGATTAATGCACTTTATATGGAGAAGCAGATATGTGGGACAGGTGTCCCGTCTCAGGGTTTATATACGACAAATGTTGTGTGTTTATACAGGGGATTTTCTCAGTCATCACTTTCCACCCAGTCTATCTGCATTAAGGAGGCTTTCAGTTGTGAGCCCGGACTGTAGCCACTTGTGAAGTACACTTGATGCCCTGATGGTGAATCATTTCCTTTCAAGCGGCAAGGTGCCTCCTAGCTTTTCAAGGTGTGTAGGATATCCGTTGGTGCACACATAACCCAGCCTGCAGTCCCAGCCCACCACAGTTGCAGGGAGGCCCCGTGAAGCCGGCTGGTTGGTCTGTCTTGTATTCGCAAGCCCATTGCACGCAGCCCCTGAAATTACAGCCGGGGTCCACTCCACTTGGTTTCCCCAAGTAACCAGTAAATTACTGTTAAACCTTGACATGCGTTACATAGTGACATATTCTAACATCCAGGCAAATTGTGAAGATTGGGTAATGAAACAATAATTGAACTGCCACAGGTACAAGACCCTTTGACCAAACAGTGCTTCGGCAGTGAGATACCAAAAGAGATGGGGGGAGATATTGAACAATTTATTTTCTTTGGTATTTACCAAGGAGAAGGATATTGAACTCTGTGAGGTAAGGGAAAAAAGTAGAGTAGCTATGGATACTATGAGATCCAAAGAGAAGGAAGTACTGACACTTTTGAAAGATATAAAAGTGGATAAGTCTCCAGGTCCTGACATGATATTCCCTAGAACATTGAGGGAAGTTAGTGTAGAAATAGCAGGGGCTATGACAGAAATATTTCAAATGTCATTAGAAACAGGAATAGTGCCGGAGGATTGGCGTACTGCGCATGTTGTTCCATTGTTTAAAAAGGGTTCAAAGAATAAACCTAGCAATTATAGACCTGTTAGTTTGACATCAGTGATGGGCAAATTAATGGAAAGGATACTTAGAGATAATATATATAAGCATCTGGATAAACAGGGTCTGATCAAGAACAGTCAACATGGATTTGTGCCTGGAAGGTCATGTTTGACAAACCTTATTGACATTTTTGAAGAGGTTACTAGGGAAATTGATGAGGGTAAAGAAGTGGATGTTGTCTATATGGATTTCAGTAAGGCCTTTGACAAGGTTCCCCATGGAAGGTTGGTTAAGAAGGTTCAATCTTTGGGTGTTAATGGCGGAGTAGCAAGATGGATTCAACAGTGGCTGAATGGGAGATGCCAGAGAGTAATGGTGGATGGCTGTTTGTCAGGTTGGAAGCCGGTGACCAGTGGGGTGCCTCAGGGATCTGTGTTGGGTCTACTGTTGTTTGTCATGTACATCAATGATCTAGATAATGGGGTGGAAAATTGGATAAGTAAGTATGCAGATGATACTAAGGTAGGGGATGTTGTGGATAATGAAGTAGATTTTCAAAGTCTACAGAGAGATTTGGGCCATTTGGAAGAGTGGGCTGAAAGATGACAGATGGAGTTTAATGCTGATAAGTGTGAGGTGCTACATCTTGGCAGGACAAATCAAAATAGGACGTACATAGGGAATGGTAGGGGATCTAGGAATAACGGTGCATAGTTCCCTGAAGGTGGAATCGCATGTAGATAGGGTGGTAAAGAAAGCTTTTGGTGTGCTGGCCTTTATAAATCTCATTTATGCTCTCATTGAATATAGGAGTAGGGAAGTAATGTTAAAATTCTACAAGGCATTGGTAAGACCAATTCTGGAGTATGGTGTACAATTTTGGTCGCCTAATTATAGGAAGGATGTCAACAAAATAGAGAGAGTACAGAGGAGATTTACTAGAATGTTGCCTGGGTTCCAGCAACTAAGTTACAGAGAAAGGTTGAACAAGTTATGTCTTTATTCTTTGGAGCGCAGAAGGTTAAGGGGGGACTTGATTGAGGTCTTTAAAATGATGAAAGGGATAGACAGAGTTGACGTGGATAAGCTTTTCCCCATTGAGGGAAGGAAAGATTCAAACAAGAGGGCATGACATAAGAATTAAGGGACAGAAGTTTAGGGGTAACACGAGGGGGAACTTCTTTACTAAGAGAGAGGTGGCTGTGTGGAATGATCTTCGTGCAGAAGTGGTGGAGGCAGGATCGATTTTAACATTTAAAAGTAAAGTGGATAGGTATATGGACGGGAAGGGAATGGAGGAGTGTGGTCTGAGTGCAGGTAGATGGGACTAGGGGAAAATAAATGGTGGGCACGGACTGGAAGGGCTGAGAAGGCCTGTTTCCGTACTGTAATTGTTAGATGGTTATAGATGGTTATATGTTATACGGTTATAGATGGTTATAGATGGTTAGATGGTTATAGATGGTTATAGATGGTTATAGATGGTTATATGGTTATATGGTTATAGATGGTTATAGATGGTTATATGGTTATAGATGGTTATAGATGGTTTATGGTTATATGGTTAGATGGTTATAGATGGTTATAGATGGTTATATGGTTATAGATGGTTATAGATGGTTTATGGTTATAGATGGTTATATGGTTATAGATGGTTATATGGTTATAGATGGTTATATGGTTATAGATGGTTAGATGGTTATAGATGGTTATATGGTTATAGATGGTTATATGGTTATAGATGGTTATATGGTTATAGATGGTTAGATGGTTATAGATGGTTAAGGATGGTTATAGATGGTTATAGATGGTTATATGGTTATAAATGGTTATAGATGGTTATATGGTTATAGATGGTTATATGGTTATAGATGGTTATATGGTTATAGAGGGTTATAGATGGTTATATGGTTATAGATGGTTATAGATGGTTATATGGTTATAAATGGTTATAGATGGTTATATGGTTATAGATGGTTATAGATGGTTATAGATGGTTATAGATGGTTATAGATGGTTTATGGTTATAGATGGTTATAGATGGTTATAGATGGTTATAGATGGTTTATGGTTATAGATGGTTATATGGTTATAGATGGTTATAGATGGTTATAGATGGTTATAGAGGGTTATAGAGGGTTATAGAGGGTTATAGAGGGTTATAGATGGTTATAGAGGGTTATAGAGGGTTATAGAGGGTTATAGAGGGTTATAGAGGGTTATAGAGGGTTATAGAGGGTTATAGATGGTTATAGAGGGTTATAGCGGGTTATAGAGGGTTATAGAGGGTTATAGAGGGTTATAGAGGGTTATAGAGGGTTATAGATGGTTATAGAGGGTTATAGAGGGTTATAGAGGGTTATAGAGGGTTATAGAGGGTTATAGAGGGTTATAGAGGGTTATAGAGGGTTATAGATGGTTATAGAGGGTTATAGAGGGTTATAGAGGGTTATAGAGGGTTATAGAGGGTTATAGAGGGTTATAGCGGGTTATAGAGGGTTATAGCGGGTTATAGAGGGTTATAGCGGGTTATAGAGGGTTATAGATGGTTATAGAGGGTTATAGATGGTTATAGAGGGTTATAGATGGTTATAGAGGGTTATAGAGGGTTATAGAGGGTTATAGAGGGTTATAGAGGGTTATAGAGGGTTATAGAGGGTTATAGATGGTTATAGAGGGTTATAGATGGTTATAGAGGGTTATAGAGGGTTATAGAGGGTTATAGAGGGTTATAGATGGTTATAGAGGGTTATAGAGGGTTATAGATGGTTATAGAGGGTTATAGAGGGTTATAGATGGTTATAGAGGGTTATAGAGGGTTATAGAGGGTTATAGAGGGTTATAGATGGTTATAGAGGGTTATAGATGGTTATAGATGGTTATAGAGGGTTATAGATGGTTATAGATGGTTATAGAGGGTTATAGAGGGTTATAGAGGGTTATAGAGGGTTATAGAGGGTTATAGAGGGTTATAGAGGGTTATAGAGGGTTATAGAGGGTTATAGAGGGTTATAGAGGGTTATAGAGGGTTATAGAGGGTTATAGAGGGTTATAGAGGGTTATAGCGGGTTATAGCGGGTTATAGCGGGTTATAGAGGGTTATAGAGGGTTATAGAGGGTTATAGAGGGTTATAGAGGGTTATAGAGGGTTATAGAGGGTTATAGAGGGTTATAGAGGGTTATAGAGGGTTATAGAGGGTTATAGAGGGTTATAGAGGGTTATAGAGGGTTATAGAGGGTTATAGAGGGTTATAGAGGGTTATAGAGGGTTATAGATGGTTATATATGGTTATAGAGGGTTATAGAGGGTTATAGATGGTTATAGAGGGTTATAGAGGGTTATATATGGTTATAGAGGGTTATAGAGGGTTATAGAGGGTTATAGAGGGTTATAGAGGGTTATAGAGGGTTATAGAGGGTTATAGATGGTTATAGAGGGTTATAGAGGGTTATAGATGGTTATAGATGGTTATAGAGGGTTATAGATGGTTATAGATGGTTATAGAGGGTTATAGAGGGTTATAGAGGGTTATAGATGGTTATAGAGGGTTATAGATGGTTATAGAGGGTTATAGAGGGTTATAGAGGGTTATATATGGTAGATGGTTATAGATGGTTATAGAGGGTTATAGAGGGTTATAGATGGTTATAGAGGGTTATAGATGGTTATAGATGGTTATAGAGGGTTATAGAGGGTTATAGAGGGTTATAGATGGTAGATGGTTATAGAGGGTTATAGAGGGTTATAGAGGGTTATAGAGGGTTATATATGGTAGATGGTTATAGAGGGTTATAGAGGGTTATAGAGGGTTATAGAGGGTTATAGAGGGTTATAGATGGTTATAGAGGGTTATAGAGGGTTATAGAGGGTTATAGAGGGTTATAGAGGGTTATAGAGGGTTATAGAGGGTTATAGATGGTTATAGAGGGTTATAGATGGTTATAGAGGGTTATAGATGGTTATAGAGGGTTATAGATGGTTATAGAGGGTTATAGATGGTTATAGATGGTTATAGATGGTTATAGAGGGTTATAGAGGGTTATAGAGGGTTATATATGGTAGATGGTTATAGAGGGTTATAGAGGGTTATAGAGGGTTATAGAGGGTTATAGAGGGTTATAGAGGGTTATAGAGGGTTATAGAGGGTTATAGAGGGTTATAGATGGTTATAGAGGGTTATAGAGGGTTATAGAGGGTTATAGAGGGTTATAGAGGGTTATAGAGGGTTATAGAGGGTTATAGAGGGTTATAGATGGTTATATATGGTTTATGGTTATAGATGGTTATATATGGTTTATGGTTATAGATGGTTATAGATGGTTATAGATGGTTATAGATGGTTATAGATGGTTTATGGTTATACAAGAAGGGTTGGTAAACAATTATTTTCGAAGTGATTTCTTCCAAAAGAAGCCATCAAGAAATAATGCGAGGGAAAGAAGGGGTGTGAGGATGGGGTGGGGGGAGAAGGGGAAGGGTACATGGGTGAGCTGCACACTTTCCCCTCTCTGGCTGACAGCAGCCTCAGAGCCTTACTGAAGGTGTCTGGAGCTGGTGGCACCAGTAACCGTGTGGAAAACTGCCTCAATGTTTTTCTGGCTTCAGCAGCGTGGATGCGGTATGGATCCTGCAGTTGATTTGCCTGGGAACGGCGGCGCAGAAGGTTGCACATGGTTCTCTCATAGCTCCAGCGATCAAAAGGTGCGATCCTGACCTCCGGTGGTGCCCGTGTCAGGGTTACACCTTTTCCCCGAGACCAAGCGGGATTCCCCCGGCCGCTCTGGTTTCCTCCCACATCCCCAAAGCACGTAGGTTAATCTGCCGCTGTAAATTAACCCCAGTGCGTCGGTGAGTAATGGAATCTGGGAATGTTGACAAGCATGTGAGAGAGAGAATAAATCACAGGGAAATGAATGGGGAATGTGACTGATGGGATTGCTGTCAGAGCTGGCATCGCCTTGATGGGCCAAATGGCCTCCTTCCAAGTTGAAAGAATGATAGGCCAGAAAGTCAGCTCTCTGCCGTTGATTTACAGGATATTCATGCGCCGGTCGATAGCTTTTGGAGAGTTCATGCTGTAATTGCGTACAGTTTTGGTCTCCAAATCTGAGGAAAGACATTCTTGCCATAGAGGGGGTACAGAGAAGATTCACCAGACTGATTCCTGGGATGTCAAAACTTTCATATGAGGAAAGACTGGATAGACTCGGCTTGTACTCGCTGGAATTTGGAAGATTGAGGGGGGATCTTATAGAAACTTACAAAATTCTTAAGGGGTTGGACAAGCTAGATGCAGGGAGATTGTTCCCGATGTTGGGATGTTCCCGAACATTCTATGTTTCTATGTAATGCAATGATGTAACCAGCTGTAATTACGGTACCAATGATGGAATCTACACCGGATGATAGTCTACCGTACAATATAGGAACACATTCTCATATCTACAATTAAGGACCAATTTTTAATACAAATTGAGTTTACCCGAGTTTAAATTAAACCTTGGGCCAGGCGCTGGGAAACCCTGGGATGCCTGCCACTGCTGAAGACAGCATCTGAGCTTTGTCGTTCATTCAGAGGTTCGCGGGCGGGCGGGCTGGGGAGACTGTAGGCTCTGAAAACGTTGTTTCCCAGGGCTGGGGGTGAGTGTGAAAGGGGTGGTTTCTGGGCAGATCTGCCCAACCAGCAATGTTTTGAGCCGCTGCTTGATAGAGAGACACACACACTGCTATCCCTCTAGTCTACGGACCTTGCTGTCGGGGGGGGGGGGGGGGAATAACACTAATGTGCAATTTACCTCATCTTTTTGTTGGAAGTTTCCCAGCTTTTTGATGAGAGATGAATTAAGGGAATAAAACAATCTTACTAGACACAAAAAGCCGGAGAAACTGAGCCAAGCCGGCAGCATCTCTGGAGAGAAGGGTCGAAACGTTTTTTCAGTCTGAAGAAGGGACTCGACCAGAAACGTCACCCATTCCTTCTCTCCAGCGATGCTGCCTGTCCCGCTGAGTTACTCCAGCATTTTGTGTCTGTCTTCGGTGTAAACCAGCATCTGCAGTTCCTCCCGACAAAAAAAAAAACAGCCTATGATTGATGCCAGACCTTGAACAAATGCAGTTCAAAATGCAATTTTGGAAGGATTGTTTCTTGAAACAAACTGCTCTAAAAGTTTGAAGGAATGAATTGCAGATACTAGTTTAAACCAAAGATAGACTCAAAATGGTGGACTAACTCAGCTGGGCAGGCAGCATCTCTGGAGAAAAGAAATAGGTGATGTATCGGGCCGAGATCGTTCTTCAGGCTGGGTCCTTTTATAGTGAAAAAAACTGCATGACATCACTCCATCTGATGATTTTTCCACACGTCGGGAAACGATGTTGGCTCAAGAGTAACTCGGGAGTCCAACTTGAAACATCGCAGAAATGAGAAGTAAACGGCAAACTTAGACATACCCGTGGGAACTCGGTTAAACTCTTGAACATAAACTTGGAATCTCGTACACACCCACAAGTTTGATATTTTCTTTCACTCGGGGTCACTCGTGGGTGGACCTTATCGGGGTCTAAGCATTCTACAACTTCGACAATGCATTCTTTTACGATTTCGACATCGCTAAATGGCTTCCCTTTTTCCCCCAAGTTTTTAAGCTCTAACTGGCTGGAGTTTTTATGGATATTTTCAACCTCTCACTTCTGAGGTCTAAGGTTCCCACCTTCAAAAGGGCATCAATAATACCGGTGGCCAAGAAGGTAAGGTGACGTGCCTCAATGACTATCGACCTGTGGCACTAACGCCTGTGGTGATGAAGTGCTTCGAGAGGTTGATCATGGCGCAAATCAACTCCTACCTCAACAAAACCCTGGACCCACTGCAGTCCGCTTACCGCCACAACAGATCAACGGTGGACGCGATCTCACTGGCCCTCCACTCCGCTCTGGACCACTTTGACAACAAAAACTCATATGTCAGGCTGTTATTCATCGATTACAGCTCGGCATTTAACACAATCATCCCCTCCAAGCTGGTTACCAAACTCGCTGAACTGAATTTGGTAACTTTGCGCATCCCTCTGCAATTGGATCCTCGACTTCCTCATCCACAGACCACAGTCTGTCCGTATTGGTGGAAATGTGTCAGACTCGATAACAATCAGCACGGGAGCACCTCAAGGCTGCATGCTCAGCCCCTTGCTGTACTCACTCTATACTCATGACTGCGTAGCTGGTCATAGCGCGAACTCCATCATCAAGTTCGCTGACGACACCACTGTTGTGGGACGTATCACTGATGGGGATGAGTCAGAGTATAGAAGTGAGATCGACTGACTGACCAAATGATACCAGCACAATAACCTGGCTCTCAACACCAGCAAAACCAAGGAACTGATTGTGGACTTTGGAAGGAGTAGGATGGGGACCCACAGTCCTGTTTATATCAACGGGTCGATGGTGGAAATGGTCAAGAGCTGGGCGTGCATATTTCCAAAGATCTTTCCTGATCCCAGAACACTGATGCAATCATAAAGAAAGCACATCAGCGCTTCTACTTCCTGAGAAGATTACGGAGAGTCGGTCTGTCAAAGAGGACTCCCTCGAACCTCGACAGGTACACAGTAGAGAGCATGCTGACCAGTTGCATCGTGGCTTGGTTCGGCAACTTGTGCGCCCAGGAGCGGAAAAGACTACAATAAGTAGTAAACACTGCCCAGTCCATCATCGGCTCTGACCTCCCTACCATCGAGAGGATCTAACGCAGTCGCTGCCTCAAAAAGGATGCCAGCATCATCAAGGACCCACACCATTCTGGCCACTCACTCATCTCTCCGCTGCCTTCAGGTAGAAGGTACAGGAGCCTGAAATCTGCAACATCGAGGTTCAGGAATAGCTACCTCCCCACAGCCATCAGGCTATTAAACTCAACTCATAAAAAATCTGAACTTTAATTAGCCTACTGCACTTTATATGCTTATTTATGTGTGTGTATATATATATAATTCAATGGTATATGGACACACATAGAAACATAGGTGCAGGAGTAGGCCATTCGGCCCTTCGAGCCTGCACCGCCATTCAATGTGATCATGGCTGATCATCCAACTCAGTATCCCGTACCTGCCTTCTCTCCATACCCCCTGATCCCTTTAGCCACAAGTGCCACATCTAACGCCCTCTTAAATATAGCCAATGAACTGGCCTCAACTACCTTCTGTGGCAGAGAATTCCAGAGACTCACCACTCTCTGTGTAAAGAATGTTTTCCTCATCTCGGTCCTAAAGGAATTCCCCCTTATCCTTAGACTGTGACCCCTTGTTCTGGACTCCCCCAACATCGGGAACAATCTTCCAGCATCTAGCTTGTCCGACCCCTTAAGAATTTTGTAAGTTTCTATAAGATCCCAACCACAATCTTCTAAATTCCAGCGAGTACAAGCCGAGTCTATCCAATCTTTCTTCATATGAAAGTCCTGACATCCCAGGAATCAGTCTGGTGAATCGTCTTTGTACCCCCTTTATGTGTTAACAGAACACTGATCTGTTCTGTATTATTTATGCCTGCAATATTCTGCTGTGCTAAAGCAAAGCAAGAATTTAATTGTCCTATCTGGGACACATGACAATAAACTGTGTTGAATCTTGAGCTACTTTATAAGTCGCTTCAGTAGCATTATTTCCGTGTCTGACCGCTGCTTGAAATAACTGCCTTTGCTTTTCATCTTTTAATTTCTGCAATGCAACCTTGCGTGCCTCACTCTCTAATTTGAAATATTTGAGGTCCTTACGAGTGGCATGATGTTGATGAGCATTGAATTTCTTCAATGCTGATATCGCAGTATCACAAAGCAAGCAAATCATCTTATCTTTAACAGAAACAAGATAATATTGCAGTTCCCAGTCCTCATCAAAATCTCTTTGTTCTTCCCTCAGTGTTCTCTTGTGTTTCTTTGACATGGTGGGCTGTTAAGCAGACAGAATTTTAAAAATACAGTCAAACAAATACACTGTTTAACTATTCCCAAATTCAACTTCAAAGGTAAAGCCACGTTCACCGCTATCAAAAGTTGATGATACTGAAGACTGGACGGCCAGCGGACTCTCCCCGACATTGTCCCTCTTGTCACCCAGCCTCAGGCGGTGGTGGCACTAGTCAGGCAGGGAGGATAACGTATATTCTGGAGTCGCATTAGAACTAAATCATTAGGATAACAGGTGTTAAAATAGCCCTCATGACATACTAATGTTTTAATAGTGGCCGTCAGTCGGGGAGGGTTATTTTGTTGAATCTTCTTTTACACTTTGGTATTTTAAATACGTTCATTTTAAAATTAAAATAATAAAAGACAAACAAAAACATATTAATAAAAATTGTTCTACTAAATTTGGATTCATTCAAAAGGCTGCACTTAATGGCCTAGAATGCCACTTGCCGCCTTAAGGCTGCAGGTTCCCCACCCCTGTCTTAAATGCCACAATCATATCGTGTTGTTATGCTAAGGGCTTTGACCATGGACTGCACTGCTCCCCAAGCATGTATGTGTGAACGAACCGTGGAGAACTAGCACAAGGCAATCAGACCGGATGGGAATGAGGGGGTGAAAACAAAATCTAGCTCTCGACAGCACAATAGGAGAACAATGAAGATAACAAGACCAGCAATAAACCAAAGGTAGACACAAAAAGCTGGAGTAACGCAGCGGGTCAGGCAGCATCTCTGGAGGGAAACAAACCCTTTTTCCTGACTCCCAGTCTGAAGAAGGGCCTCTACCTGAAAGGTCACCTGTCCCTTTTCTCCAGAGATGCTGCCTGACCCGCTGCGTTACTCCAGCATTTTGTGACAAAGACCAGTAATAAAGAGGAATGAACAGAATCCTTGTCCATCAATTGTTTAACATCTCTCTCGTTATAAAGCTTACCACTAGACAAGGCACTTTGTGGCTTCATTATCTTTGGCCTTTTGCTCTCCCCAAACGGGGTCATGTTCAAGAACTGCTGCTTCAGCCACGTGGCTCGATCTTCTTCAAAAACCTGCCGCTGCAGACAGAAACGCAAAACGTCACAAACGCCATCTCTCTGTCTATCGGCACAGACTCCATCTACACCTCACGCTGCCTCGGTATACAGGGGCAGAAAACACGGGGGGGGGGGCGGAGAGGATACGCCCTCCCCGCGTTTTGAGAGGTGAGGGACATCCTCCCCCCCCCAAGTTTTTGTTATCCGGATTTTAAAATCTCCACTTTCCGCGAGACCGTGGAGGTGGGACTGCAGATCGAGGGCGCCGATTGGACGAGGGAGACATCAGTCAGCAGGCAATGGGGGCGGGACATAATGATTCAGCGCGATGATTGGAGGAGGAAGGAGTTGGGTGGGGGGGGTGGGACTGAGGATAGAGTGCGATGATTGGAGGAGGGAGACGTGGCACAGACCTGCGCCTCATCCGCAGCCAGGATCCATCCCGACCCGCTCTCCAGCGATGTCCCATCCCCACCCGAGTAACCCCCACCCCCCCACTACGGGGGGCCAGAGAGGTCGGGAGTCAGACGCGAGCCGTACCCCCAGGCCCACAGCCAGCGCAGAGAAGCAGCGCTAAACCCAGCTCAACTCTGCCTGGTGAACCTGCCTGGGCTTGCGGGAAGTATGGGCAGCGCGGAGAAGCAACGCCGGTGTCCCGTCAGTCCAGGCAGGGCTGTAGGTTAACCCAGCGACACAGGCAGAGTTGAGCTGCATTTAGCGCTGGATTGAGCTTCCGAAGCCTCGCGCATGTGCGTGTGAGTGTGTGCATTCGCACGCGTCCCCCCCTGTCCCCGTCCCCGTCCCCTCCATAATTTGATAGCGAGTTCCGTTCTTGCTCGGCAAGGACCAGTCTCACCCCGGTCACTCCCTCTTCACCCATCACCTCACCTCCCTTCCATTGTCTCCATCTACACCTCACGCTGCCTCGGCAAGGCCAGCAGCATCATCACGGACCAGTCTCACCCCGGTCACTCCCTCTTCTCCCCTCTCCCATCGGGCAAGAGGTACAGAAGTGTGAAAACGGATGCACACACCTCCAGATTCAGGGACAGTTTCTTCCCGGCTGTTATCAGGCAACTGAACCGTCCTCTCACCAACTAGAGAGCGGTCCATTTCACTGTAGACTCTCGAACTATCTTTAACCGGACTTTACTGGACTTTATCTTAACAGGTGCTTATTAAAAGACACAAATTGTTGGAGTAACTCAGCGGGTCAGGCAGCATCTGTGGAGAACATGGATGGGTGACATTTCACAGAGTGCTGGAGTAACTCAGTGGGTCAGGCAGCATCTGTGGAGAACATGGATGGGTGACGTTTCACAGAGTGCTGGAGTAACTCAGCGGGTCAGGCAGCATCTGTGGAGAACATGGATGGGTGACGTTTCACAGAGTGCTGGAGTAACTCAGCGGGTCAGGCAGCATCTGTGGAGAACATGGATGGGTGACGTTTCACAGAGTGCTGGAGTAACTCAGTGGGTCAGGCAGCATCTGTGGAGAACATGGATGGGTGACGTTTCAGAGTGCTGGAGTAACTCAGCGGGTCAGGCAGCATCTGTGGAGAACATGGATGGGTGACGTTTCACAGAGTGCTGGAGTAATTCAGCGGGTCGGGCAGCATCTGTGGAGAACATGGAGAGGTGACGTTTCAGGCCGGGACCCTACCTGCAGTCCCTACGTTCTGTAGTTACTCCAGCATTTTTTATCTTCTTCCTTAAACCAGCATCTGCAGTTCCTTGTTTCTACCTCATGTTTAATATCTGTCCATACATGAACTAGCTGCACTCTACTCCATTTACAGCAGAATTCCACCATGGTGTAAAATTAGCACTAGAATCAGCATGAAGAAGTGTCCCAAACCAAAACATCGCCTGTCCATTCCCTCCACAGATGACGCCTGACCCAGAGTTCCTCCAGCACTTTGTGTTCTGATCATAATTCCAGCATCTGCAGTTCCTTGAGCCTCCATACACAGTATTATACTGGTATCGGATCCAGGGTAAGGCGAGAGAATGTCAGCCAGAGCAGTGTACTGTACTGCATGTCAGATGTGGGAGGTCATGGTGTCGGATGGCCCTCTTGACGTCCACATCTGCATCAGGTGCAGAGAGATGGGGCTCCTAAGGGACCGTATTAGGATCCTGGAGTAGCAGCTCGATGACCTCTGCCTGGTCAGGGAGAGTGAAAAGGTGATAGAGGAGAGTTATAGGGAGGTGGTCACTCCAAAACCACAGGAGAGAGACATGTGGGCACGCTAAGGAAGGGCAAGGGGCAGAGGCATGAACGAGTGAGTACTCCAATGTCAGTACACCTGGCAAATAAGTACTCCTGTTTGAGTACGGATGGGGGTGACAGCCTACCCGGGGGTAGCGACAGCGGACGGGCCTTCAGCACAGAGACCGGCCCTGTTGCTCCAAAAAGTAGGGAAAAAACGAGGGCAATAGTAATTGGGGACTCTATTGTTAGGGGGTCGGATAGGCGATTCTGTGGACGCAGTCGGGAGACCAGGATGGTGGTCTGCCTCCCTGGTGCCAAGGTCTTGGACGTGTCTAAACGTGTCCAAGATATCCTCAAATCAGAGGGAGAGGAGCCTGAGGTCGTGGTACATATAGGTACCAATGACATAGGTAAAAAAAGGGAAGACGTCCTGAAGGGAGGATTTAAGGACTTGGGAGCAGAGTTGAGGAAAAGGACCAAATAGGTAACAATCTCAGGATTACTGCCTGTACCACGCGACAGTGAGGGTAGAAATGGAGCAAGGTGGAGGATAAATGCTTGGCTGAAAGACTGGTGCAGAGGGCAGGGATTCAAGTTTCTGGATCATTGGGACTTCTTTTGGGGTAGGTGGGACCTGTACAGAAAGGATGGGTTGCACTTGAACCCGAGGGGGACCAATATCCTGGCGGGGAAATTTGCAAAGGCCACTGGGGAGACTTTAAACTAGAATGGTTGGGGCGAGGGATGCAAATAGCAAAAGCTAGTAGACAGAATGGGAGGCAGGAAGCAGAAAAGGGAAGCACTCGGACACAAGAGGAGAAAGGAAAAAAAAGGAAATAAACAGAGAATAAGAGATGGGGGGTTTCTTAAATGTGCATATTTTAATGCTAGGAGCATTGTAAGAAAGGTGGATGAGCTTAGAGTCTGGATAGACACCTGGAAGTATGATGTTGTGGCGATCAGTGAAACATGGTTGCAGGAGGGCTGTGATTGGAAACTAAATATTCCAGGATTTCGTTGCTTCAGGTGTGATAGAATTGGAGGGGCAAGAGGTGGAGGTGTTGCATTGCTAGTCAGGGAAGATATTACAGCAGTGCTTTGGCAGGATAGATTGGAGGGCTCATCTAGGGAGGCTATTTGGGTGGAACTGAGAAGTGGGAAAGGCGTAGCAACACTTATAGGGGTATATTATAGACCGCCAAATGGGGAATGAGAATTGGAAGAGCAAATATGTAAAGAGATAGCAGATATTAGTAGTAAGCACAAGGTAGTGATTGTGGGAGATTTCAACTTTCCACACATAGACTGGGAAACACATTCTGTAAATGAGCTGGATGGTTTGGAGTTTGTAAAATGTGTGCAGGATAGTTTTTTGCAGCAATACATAGAGGTGCCTACTAGAGGAGGGGCAGTGCTGGACCTCCTGTTAGGAAATGAGATGGGACAGGTGGCGGAGGTATGCGTTGGGGAGCACTTCGGGTCCAGTGATCACAATAGCGGCTGTTTGACCGGTAGGCAAATTGGTGGGAGTCCAGTGTGGGGGGGAGGCTGGCTTTGAGCGGCTGATCCTGGCTCACCTCAAAGCCAGCCTCCCCCCCACACTGGACTCCCACCAATTTGCCTACCGGTCAAACAGGTCTACAGAGGACGCCATATCGACGGCCCTACACTCTGCCCTGACCCACCTGGACAGCAACAACACCTACATCAGGCTGCTGTTTATTGACTTCAGCTCTGCCTTTAACACTGTCATACCCGCTAGCTTGATCACCAAACTCAGCGGTCTTGGCATCTCCACCTCCCTCTGCAATTGGACACTGGATTTCCTCACCAACAGACCACAGTCTGTTAGGGTCAACAACCTCACCTCCTCCACTATAACACTGAACACCGGCGTGCCACAGGGCTGTGTGCTCAGCCCTCTCCTCTACTCCCTCTTCACGCATGACTGCATCCCCAAGTATGGCTCCAACGCCATCATAAAATTTGCCGATGACACCACGGTGGTAGGACTGATCAGTGATAATGACGAATCAGCCTACAGGGAGGAGGTCCAGCACCTGACTACCTGGTGTGCCAACAATAACCTCGTCCTCAACTCCCAGAAGACGAAGGAAATAATTGTTGACTTTCGGAAGAACAGAGGGGGCAGACACACCCCCATCCATATGAACGGGACTGAGGTGGAGCGGGTCTCCAACTACAAATTCCTCGGGGTACACATCTCGGAGGATCTGTCCTGGTCCCTCAACACCTCAAAGCTAATCAAAAAGGCACAGCAGCGCCTTTACTTTCTGAGGAGGCTCAAAAAAGCCCACCTGTCCCCCCAGATCCTGACGAACTTCTACCGCTGCACCATCGAAAGCATCCTGACCACCTGCTTTACGGTATGGTACAGCAGTTGCACCGTGGCAGACAGGAAGGCACTACAACGGGTGGTGAAAACCGCCCAGTACATCATCGGTGCCCCGCTCCCTGCCTTGGATGCCCTCCACCGAAAACGGTGCCTGAAGCGGGCCGGGAAGATCATCAAGGACCCCTCACACCCTAATCATGGACTGTTTGCCCTCCTCCCATCAGGGAGGCGGTACAGGAGCCTCAAGTCCCGCACCAGTAGGACGAAGAATAGCTTCTTCACCTACACCATCCGACTGCTGAACTCGGAGCCCAGCTGATAGACTTGTCTGTACCCTGTATTTATTTATTTTCCATATTGCTACCACTGCACTCTGTATTTATTTTTCTATATCGCTATCACTAAGAACGACGCTAAACTGCATTTCGTTGTACCTATACTTGTATTTGTGCAATGACATTAAACTTGAATTGAATTGAATACCATTAGTTTCAATATAATTATGGAGAAGGACAGAACTGGGCCTAGGGTTGAGATTTTTGATTGGAGAAAGGCTAACTTTAACGAGATGCGAGATGATTTAAAAGGAGTGAACTGGGACATTTTGTTTTATGGGAAAGATGTAGAGGAGAAATGGAGGACATTTAAGGGGGAAATTTTAAGAGTACAGAATCTTTATGTTCCTGTTCGGTTGAAAGGAACCAGTCAAAATTGGAAAGAGCCCTGGTTTTCAAGGGAAATTGGACATCTTGTTTGGAAAAAGAGGGAGATCTCCAATAATTATAGGCAGCATGAAGTAAATGAGGTGCTTGAGGAGTATAAGGAATGTAAAAAGAATCTTAAGAAAGAAATTAGAAAAGCTAAAAGAAGATATGAGGTTGCTTTGGCAAGTAAGGTGAAAGTAAATCCAAAGGGTTTCTACAGCTATATTAATAGCAAAAGGATAACAAGGATAAAATTGGTCCATTGGAGAGACCAAGTGGACAGCTATCTGCAGAGCCAAAAGAGATGGGGGAGATATTGAACAATTTCTTTTCTTCGGTATTCACCAAGGAGAAGGATATTGAATTATGTGAGGTAAGGGAAACTAGGAGAGTAGCTATGGATACTATGAGTTTCAAAGTAAAAGAAGTACTGACACTTTTGAAAAATATAAAAGTGGATAAGTCTCCAGGTCCTGACAGGATATTCCCTAGGACTTTGAGGGAAGTTAGTGTAGAAATAGCCAGAGCTATGACAGAAATATTTCAAATGTCATTAGAAACTGGAATAGTCCCCGAGGATTGGCGCACTGCGCATGTTGTTCCATTGTTTAAAAAGGGTTCTAAAAGTAAACCTAGCAATTATAGACCGGTTAGTTTGACTTCAGTGGTGGGCAAATTAATGGAAAAGATACTTAGAGATAATATATATAAGTATCTGGATAAACAGGGTCTAATTAGGAACAGTCAACATGGATTTATGCCTGGAAGGTCATGTTTGACTAATCTTCTTGAATTTTTTGAAGAGGTTACTAGGGAAATTGACGAGGGTAAAGCAGTGGATGTTGTCTATATGGACTTCAGTAAGGCCTTTGACAAGGTTCCTCATGGAAGGTTGGTTAAGAAGGTTCAACTGTTGGGTATAAATGCAGGAATAGCAAGATGGATTCAACAGTGGCTGAATGGGAGAAGCCAGAGGGTAATGGTGGATGGCTGTTTGTCGGGTTGGAGGCAGGTGACTAGTGGGGTGCCTCAGGGATCTGTGTTGGGTCCTTTGTTGTTTGTCATGTACATCAATGATCTGGATGAAGGGGTGGTAAATTGGATTAGTAAGTATGCAGATGATACCAAGATAGGGGGTGTTGTGGATAATGAAGAGGATTTCCAAAGTCTACAGAGTGATTTAGGCCAGTTGGAACATGGGCTGAAAGATGGCAGATGGAGTTTAATGCTGATAAATGTGAGGTGCTACACCTTGGCAGGACAAATCAAAATAGGACGTACATTGTAAACGGTAGGGAATTGAAGAATACAGTTGAACAGAGGAATCTGGGAATAACCGTGCCTAGTTCTTTGAAGGTGGAATCTCATATAGAGAGGGTGGTAAAGAAAGCTTTTGGTATGCTAGCCTTTATAAATCAGAGCATTGAGTATAGAAGCTGGGATGTAATGTTAAAATTGTACAAGGCATTGGTGAGACCAAATCTGGAGTATGGTGTACAATTTTGGTCGCCTAATTATAGGAAGGATGTCAACAAAATAGAGAGGGTACAGAGGAGATTTACTAGAATGTTGCCTGGGTTTCAACAGCTAAGTTACAGAGATAGGTTGAATAAGTTAGGTCTTTATTCTCTGCAGCGCAGAAGGTTAAGGGGGGACTTGATAGAGGTCTTTAAAATGATGAGAGGGATAGACAGAGTTGATGTGGACAAGCTTTTCCCTTTGAGAATAGGGAAGATTCAAACAAGAGGACATGACTTTAGAATTAAGGGACAGAGGTTTAGGGGTAACGTGAGGGGGAACTTCTTTACTCAGAGAGTGGTAGCGGTGTGGAATGAGCTTCCAGTGGAAGTGGTGGCGGCAGGTTCGTTGGTATCATTTAAAAATAAATTGGATAGGCATATGGATGAGAAGGGTATGGAGGGTTATGGTATGAGTGCAGGCAGGTGGGACTAAGGGAAAAAAGTTGTTCGGTACGGACTTGAAGGGCCGAGATGGCCTGTTTCCGTGCTGTAACTGTTATATGGTTATATGTTATATGATGAGGGTAACATGAGGGGGAACTTCTTTACTCAGAGAGTGGTGGCTGGTTACTAGTTATATGGTTACTAGTTCTAACAAATAATATTCACACATTTTATCCAATACCCAGAAACAATGTTAATCGCCCGTTTCTCCAACTCGCACAGCAGTGACTTTCATTAGTCCATGCGATAGGAGCAGAATTAGAACCATTCGGCCCATCAGGTCTAAACCTCCTTACAATCATGGCTGATCTATCTTTCCTTCTCAACCCCATTCTCCTGACTTCACCCCATTACCCCTGACAACCGCACTAATCAAGAATCTATCTATCTCTGCCTTAAAAAAATCCATTGACTTCGTCTTCACAGCTGTCTGTGGCAAAGAATTCCACAGATTCACCACCTTCTGACTGAAGAAATCCCTCCTCATCTCCATCCCAAAGGAACTTTAATTGTGAGGCTGTGCCCTCTGGTCCTAGACTCTCCCACTTGGTGGTAAAAACAGGAAAGTAGTCTATTATCTGAATGGTGGCCGATTAGGAAAAGGAGACCTGGGTGTCACCGAGACCTGCAACGAGACCTGGGTGTCATGATACACCAATCATTGAAAGTGTGCATGCAGGTGCAGCAGGCAGTGAAGAAAGCCAATGGTATGTTAGCATTCATAGCAAAAGGATTTGAGTATAGGAGCAGGGAGGTTCTACTGCAGTTGTACGGGGTCTTGGTGAAGCCACACCTGGAGTATTGCGTACAGTTTTGGTCTCCAAATCTGAGGAGACATTCTTGCCATAGAGGGAGTACAGAGAAGGTTCACTAGACTGCTTCCTGGGATGTCAGGACTTTCATATGGAGAAAGACTGGATAGACTCGGCTTGTACTCGCTAGAATTTAGAAGATTGAGGGGGGATCTTATAGAAACTTACAAATTCTTAAGGAATTGGACAGGCTAGATGCAGGGAGATTGTTCCCGATGTTGGGGAAGTCCAGAACGAGGGGTCACAGTCTAAGGATAAGGGGGAAGCCTTTTAGGACTGAGATGAGAAAAACATTTTTCACACAGAGAGTGGTGAGTGTGGAATTCTCTGCCACAGAAGGTAGTTGAGGCCAGTTCATTGGCTATATTTAAGAGGGAATTAGATGTGGCCCTTGTGGCTAAAGGGATCAGGGGGTATGGAGAGAAGGCAGGTACAGGATACTGAGTTGGATGATCAGCCATGATCATATTGAATGGCGGTGCAGGCTCGAAGGGCCGAATGGCCTACTCCTGCACCTATTTTCTATATTTCTATGTTTCTATGTAGTGGAAACATGCTCTCTATATCCACTCTATGCTGGCCTTTGGCTGGTTTGCATGCAACAAAAGCTTTTCACTGTACCTCGGTAATAAAGTGTCCATTGTATTGGACCTCACAATAAAGTGAGCAGCACTAACATTTACGATCTTTTATGCAGAAGGATTTGGAAACAAGAAATTTATGTTTAACCTTTTCATGTTCCCACGTAAGTGGGAAGGGATATATTATTGCATCATCTAACATGTTTACACCAATCTTGTGAAGTTTCTCTATGTGATAACTTGGTTAATTCCCAAGTCTGACGTCTTAAGGAGAATCCCGACATGAAACGTCGCCCGCAAGTTTGAAATGTCCCAACCAGAAACACCATCTGACAATTCCCTCCACAGATGCTGCCTGACCTGCTGAGTTAAAGAATGATACAGCGTGGAAACAGGCCCTGCTGCGGCCCAACAATGTCCCAGCTACACTAGTCCCACCTGTCCACGTTTGGTCCATACCCCTCCAAACCTGTCCTATCCATGTACCTGTCTAACTGTTTCTTTAATTGTCCCAGCCTCAACTATCTCCTCTGGCAGCTTGTTCCATACACTCCTCTCATGATTTTATACACCTCTATAAGATCACCCTCATCCTCCCGAGTTCCTCCAGCACGTTGTGTTTTGCTCAAACCCCCAGCATCTGAAGTCTCTTGCGCCCCCACTGGGCTGATTGTGGACTTTGGAAGGGGTAGGATAGGGACCCACAATCCCGTTTATATCAACGGGACGATAGTGGAAAGGGTCAAGAACTTCAAATTCCTGGGCGTGCACATTCCCGAAGATCTATCCTGGTCCCAGCACACTGATGCAATTATAAAGAAAGCACATCAGCGCCTCTACTTCCTGAGAAGATTACAAAGAGTCGGTATGTCAAGGAGGACTCTCTCGAACTTCTACAGGTGCATAGTAGAGAGCATGCTGACCGGTTGCATCGTGGCTTGGTTTGGCAACTTGAACGTCCTGCAGTGGAAAAGGATGCAGAAAGTTGTAGCCTCTGTGTAACCCTCGATTCTCCAGCATCTGCAGTTCCTTCTTTAACAAATTGTAGCCACTGCCCAGTCAATCATCGGTCTGACCTCCCCACCATCAAAGGGATCTATCGTAGTCGCTGCCTCAAAAAGCCACATCATCAAGGACCCACACCATCCTGGCCACGCACTCATCTCTCCGCTACCATCAGGCAGAAGGTACAGGAGCCTGAAATCTGTTACATCCACAGGGGGCACAGTCTTAGAATAAAGGGGTCGGCCATTTAAGACTGAGGTGAGAAAAAACTTTTTCACCCAGAGAGTTGTGAATTTGTGGAATTGCCTGCCACAGAGGCAGTGGAGGCCAAGTCACTGGATGGATTTAAGAGAGAGTTAGATAGAGCTCTAGGGGCTAGTGGAATCAAGGGATTTAGGGAGAAGGCAGGCACGGGTTATTGATTGGCGACGATCAGCCATGATCACAATGAATGGCGGTGCTGGCTCAAAGGGCCGAATGGCCTCCTCCTGCACCTATTTTCTATGTATCTATCCAGGTTCAGGAACAGCTTCTTCCCCACAGCCATCAGGCTATTAAACTCGCCAACAAACAGACTCTGAACTGCAACAGCCTATTGCACTTTAACTGCTTATTTATGTGTGTATATTGAACTGATCTGTTCTGTATGTATGCTTACTATACTCTGTTGTGCTGCAGCAAGCAAGAATGTCATTGTCCTATCTGGGACACATGACAATAAACTCTCTTGACTTGGCCTGACTGATTCCATTCGACACAGAGTCTAAATTAAAGCAAAACGCAGTAAAATGTCTACCTCGTGGCCCAGCCGAATAGCTGCTTCGGTAAAGTTTCTTCTTTCTCTCTCAAAGTTTTTCTTCTGGTCATTAAACAAGGTCCACTCTTCTTTCAGTCGTTCTTTCTCTTCCAGTAAGTAGCAGTCCCGCAGTAGCACGGCTGTTTCATCGTCACACTGCGTACTAAGCTGTTGCTTTGCAAACAAAGGCAGGAATAAGGAAGTATGTTTATTGGCCAAGTACTCACATACAAGGAATTTGCCTTGGTGCTCCTCCCACAAGTAACATGACAAACAGTAGCAATGTTACAAAATTTTGAGATGTTAAAAATCAAGTCTGCAATTTATCCCATCAGATAAAGAATAAAAAGAAGTTTAATTTGACACCAAATTCTCTTTCATATCTTCAGCATTAAGAAAGTTATGACCATTTTCATACTCGGAAATTAGCATCTTGTTCCCCATTGCCTTTCCTTTGACTTAACTCAAAAGCTGTGATCTAGAACAGTCAAAAGCCCATAACTTTCTTAAAAATTAAGAGCTCAATGAAATTTTCAGTTATTATAGATTGAAGCATTCTGAAACAAATATGAAACAATTTTACTTGGATGACCTGAAATTAAAGCATATAATTAGTTAGTTATCTAATTGTAGCTAATTACAAAATTCAATGAGTAGATCTAAACATCTATCCATTTCTTAAGAAAAGATAATTTTTTTTTTAATTGCCTAAGTGTCCAAATAACATTCACACAATAATCCACAATATAACATAATTTTTAAATCTCATTTTCATGAATTTCTGGGCCAAATGGAAGGAATTTAGTGTTTAATGCCTGTAAATTAATGGACATTTAAATCAACTAGTGAGTGGGTTTTAGTGGAATGCGGTGGATTAGAACGTTGCGGTTTGCGGTGAAGTCGGGATGAAAAACACAGCCGGTTCATACATTTTTTTTGTCCCCTTTTTGCAACATGAAAATGTGATTAAAGCCTTCCTAAAAACCAAGTTTTTATGTGAAAATAAACTGTGTAGCTTCTTTTATCGCCTACCTTAGGTCCGTTCCGCTGTCACCGTTCAGAGCTTTAGAAGATGATTTTTAAACTAGTCTAGTTAATAAATAATCTAGCGTAGTTTAAAAATGCCTTCATGAATGAAATGTCGGAGCGATTTCTCTTTAACGACGAAATTGCCCGACATGGATCGACTTGGACTGCCTAGAAAACAATCGGCATTTTAAACCCGCCACCCCCTCGAAAAAAGGCTCCAAAGTCGCGCACACGGGGAGTGGCAGAACTGCAGCGCTGCTCAAGGTAGGTATTGTAACATACCTACATACAGTGACAGTTAAAAATGACTACACATTAATAATAATAAAACATTAATGATAAAACACCATTGATCAGGCATGTAAACCAACAAAACACCAGATCAAAGGGAGGCTACAGATTTTTGGCTGTTCAGTAGAGCAACTACTCGTGGATAAAAACTGTCTGGCTGTGGCAGCTTTGACAGTCCGGAGTCCCCTTCCAGAGGGAATAACGTGCACATTTGGTAAATGACTCCTCAAAAGCTCACTCCTGGTCTGTTGTGGAAGCAAAATCTGACACCTCAACCCGTTTTAGTGGAAAAGATCATAATAATCCTACGACAGATCAAAATCATCCAACCACAACCAGAGAGTGGTGCTGAACTACTATCGGCCTCTTTGGTGACCCTCGGACTATCCTTGACTGGACCTTGCTGGCTTTACCTTGCACTAAACGTTATTCCCTTACCACAGGCACAAAGTGCTGGAGTAACTCAGCGGGACAGGCAGCATCTGTGGAGAGAAGGAATGGGTGATGTTTCGGGTCGAGACCCTTCTCGAGTCTGAAGAACGGTCTCGACCTGAAATGTCACCCATTCCTTCTCTCCACAGATGCTGCCTGTCCCGCTGAGTTACTCCAGCACTTTGTGTCTATCTTCGGTTTCAACCAGCATCTGCAGTTCCTTCCTGCAACTTATTCCCTTCTCATGCATCTATACACTGCAAATGTAATCATGTCTTGTCTTTATACATTACATGGGCCATTATAGTTAGTTAGACTGCAATTTCCATCAGAAACTCGAGAACAGTTTGAAAATTACTTTGGAAATCGAGAAGCAGAAAAGATTCTAAGAATAAGGAACTGCAGATGCTGGTTTACAAAAAAAGACGTTAAGTGCTGGATGAACTCAGCAGGTCAGACAGCAGCCCAGGAGAACATGGATAGGTGGGAACCCTTCTTTAGACTGATTGTAGGAGGTGGGGGAGGAGTAGGAATGCTGGAAGAGAGGAGGAGGCAGTTCTATGTACGGCAGGCAGTAGGTGAACACGGGTGGGGGGGGGGGGGGGGGTTGATACGTTGGACAAAGGTCAGAGGTGAAAAGACAAAAGGCTTGATGAAATACCAATTGTGAAGCCAGAGGAAGGAATGTCTGTGCAGGGAGGGGGAGGGGAGTAAAGGGTGCAAGTGCAGGTGGGGCACAGGGGAGGGGGAGGGGGGGTTGTTAAAACTGTTCATACCGTGGAGTTAGATAGCCGTCAGCTTTCCTTACTGCAAGGTGCAATGCCATTTGCATTGAAGGCTTAGTTCATAAACTCATCACATCTAGGAGCAGATTTAGGCCACTCGGCCCATCAAGTCTACTCTGCCATTCAATCATGGCTGATCTATCTTCCCCTGTCAACCCCATTCTCCTGCCTTCTCCCCACAACCCCTGACACCCGCACTAATCAAGAATCTGTCGATCTCGACCGTAAAAATATCCACTGACTTGTGGCCTCCACCTCCGTCTGTGGCAAAGAATCCCACAGATTCACCGCTTTCTGACTAAACACATTCCTCCTCATCTCCTTTTTAAAGGTACGTCCTTTTATTCTGAGGCTGCGGCCTCTGGTCCTAGACCCTCCCACCGGTGGAAGCATCCTCTCCACATCCACTATGTCCGGGTCTTTCAGCAGTGGGTAGGTGTGAGAGAGGTCCCCAGGCGTGTACGTGTGAAAGCACCCGCATACCTGCAACAGCTGCTGCTGCCCCTTGATCACATCCCGACACTGCCGGATTTCCATCTTCAGCCTCTCCACTTCCTGCTCGTGATCGTCCCTGCTGATCTCCGCGCTGTCCAGGAAACCCGACGTCAAGGCTGCTGCAACCAGGAAGCTCAGCTCATCAACACTGCCGGGATTGCCGGCTACCCCAGTGTCCCAACGCAACCGGCCTTCCACCCCCTCCCTTCACACCGCCCAGGGACCCAGACCATAGTCCCCCACCCAAAACATCGCCCCTCAACTCCCTCCACACATGCTGCCTGACTGACCCGCTGAGTTACTCCAGCACTCTGTGAAACGTCACCTATCCATGTTCTCCACAGATGCTGCCTGACTGACCCGCTGAGAGTTACTCCAGCACTATGTGAAACGTCACCTATCCATGTTCTCCACAGATGCTGCCTGACCCGCTGAGTTACTCCAGCACTCTGTGAAACGTCACCTATCCATGTTCTCCACAGATGCTGCCTGACCCGCTGAGTTACTCCAGCACTCTGTGAAATGCCACCTATCCATGTTCTCCACAGATGCTGCCTGACCCGCTGAGTTACTCCAGCACTCTGTGAAACGTCACCTATCCATGTTCTCCACAGATGCTGCCTGACCCGCTGAGTTACTCCAGCACTCTGTGAAACGTCACCTATCCATGTTCTCCACAGATGCTGCCTGACCCGCTGAGTTACTCCAGCACTCTGTGAAACGTCACCTATCCATGTTCTCCACAGATGCTGCCTGACCCGCTGAGTTACTCCAGCATGTATCTAGCTCAAGCATCTTAGCACATTTTGGTTCCCCCCCCCCTTTTTAATTCTGTGAGCTGAGCTGTTGCTTGAGAATCCACTATTATTGGCACATTTCCCCGAGGCTGAGGCACTCCTGTGACCGTCACCAGGTGGACTTTGAAACTGGATGGGGTCCGGAACTAGACTCACCTTGGGAGTCGAGCTTCTCCACGTGGCTCTTCAGCATTCTCCACTGTTGCCGGATGCTGTTGGTGAGTTGTTCCCGCACCTCCTCACACGACAGCTCCAAGCTGTTTACTTTATTGGACTCACGGGAATCCTCTTCATTGTCCGACCCAGCCTGTCAAATCACAACCCACAAAACCGCAAAATCACAAAACCGCCTCTCGGATGCCGGAAAGAATTTAGAATGTCGGCACAGTCGGCTTCATAGAAAAATATCGTGTTTGTCATGGTGACATCAATAATGGCAACCTGCAATAAACATGGAACATAGACCCGTACAGCCCACAATATCTCTTCTGCCTGACCTGATTCATATCCCTCCGCAGCCATGTGCCTTTCTAAAAGCGTCAGAAACACACTGTTGTATCTGCCTCCACCGCCACCCCTGACTGACTATTCCAGGCACCCACCTCCTTCTGTGTATAAAACCGCACCCTCCATTAAACTTTCACTCTCTCACCTTCAAGCTAAATAAACCCTCTTGTCGAACATTTCCAGCCTGGGTATGAGGCTTTTGACTGTCCCCACTATCTACACTTCTCATCACTATCCACCTGCCAGTTTCCCCACCCACCTCCAACATCTCAGAGAAAAATATATGAGGAAGGACATTCTTGCTATTGAGGGAGTGCAGCGTAGGTTCACAAGGTTAATTCCCGCGATGGCGGAACTGTCCCGGGAATTAACATATGCTGAGAGAATGGAGCGGCTGGGCTTGTACACTCTGGAGTTTAGAAGGATGAGAGGGCGTCTTATTGGAACATATAAGATTATTAAGGGTTTGGACACGCTCGAGGCAGGAAATATGCTCCCGATGTTGGGGGAGTCCAGAACCAGGGGCCACAATTTATGAATAAGGGGTATGGCATTTAGAACGGTGATGAGGAAACACTTTTTCTCACAGAGAGTTGTGAGTCTGTGGAATTCTCAGCCTCAGAGGGCGGTGGAGGCCGGGTTCTCTGGATGCTTTTAAGGGAGAGCTAGATAGGGCTCTTAAAGATAGCAGAGTCAGGGGATATGGGGAGAAGGCAGGAACGGGGTACTGATTGGGGATGATCAGCCATGATCACATCGAATGGCCTACTCCTGCATCTATTGTCTATAAAGCTATCCAGCTTTGTCCAACTTTTCCTCAAACATAATCCCCTCTAACCCGAGCTCTTCTGTGTCCACATCCTCCTGAGTTTACTTTAATGATACAGCGTGGGAACAGATCCTTCGGCCCACCGAGCTGCGGCGATCTGACATCGCCCGGCACATTAGTACTATCCTACACACACAGGGACAATTTACACAGGCCAAATAACCTACAAACCTGCACATCTCTGGAGCGTGGGCGGAAAGCGGAGAAAACCCACGTGGTCACAGGGACAACGGACAAACTCCATACAGACAGCACCCCGCCAGGATGGAACCCTGGGCCTTGGCGCTGCAAGGCAGGAGCTCTACCGCTGCGCTGCTTAGAATCCGTTTCTTTGTTGTGAGAGAGCAAACGGAGGAAATGGCAGACTGTCTCCCAGTCTAGTACTCCGGGTAATAGTAGTACTAGTACTCACCTAGTACCACTGGCCGCCCAAGCCAAGCCAAGCCAAGCCAAGCCCCTCCTGTGGCAGAGGTGTGGGCTGAGCCACAGAATGCAAGCAAGCCACACAGGCGGTGGTGGGTGTATGGAATAAACTGCCAGAGGAGGCATGGACTACGTGTAGGAAGGAACTGCAGATGCTGGTTTACACCAAGGATAGACACAAAATACCAAGTCTAGTTTATTCGTCACATACACATACAGGATGTGCAGTGAAATGAAAGGTGGCAACGCTCGCTGACTTTGTGCAAAAACAACAAACAAACAAACCAACAAACTACAAACAGAATGGAACAGAATCACATGTTCTTTTACATATTAAATATTGTGGGCGGTACTGTGATCCAGTAAAGTTAGCCCCTGGTGAGATAGGAGTCCTAATGTCAGTCGTAATGGCCTCTGGGAGGTAACTCCTTCTCAACCTCTCCGTTGTCACAGCAATGTTACTGGGGTAACTCAGCGGGACAGGCGGCTTCTCTGGAGAGAAGGAATGGGTGATGTTTCGGGTGACTGATGTCTGGCAGATGCTACAATACATTTAAGACAGGTACATGGATAGGAAAGGTTTAGAAGGGTATAGACTGAATGCGGGCAGACGGGACTAGTGTAGGTTGAACATCTTGGCCAGCGTGGACAAGTAGTGCTGAATGGCCTGATTTGGCGTTGTATGACTGCCAGATGATAACATCAGTCAACAAAATAGAGAGAGTACAGGAGATTTACTAGAATGTTGCCTGGGTTCCAGCAACTAAGTTACAGAGAAAGGTTGAACAAGTTAGGTCTTTATTCTTTGGAGCGCAGAAGGTTAAGGGGGGGGACTTGATTGAGGTCTTTAAAATGATGAAAGGGACAGACAGAGTTGACATGGATAAGCTTTTCCCATTGAGGGTAAGGAAGATTCAAACAAGAGGGCATGACATGAGAATTAAGGGACAGAAGTTTAGGGGTAACATGAGGGGGAACTTCTTTACTCAGAGAGTGGTGGCTGTGTGGAATGATCTTCCAGCAGAAGTGGTGGAGGCAGGATCGATTTTAACATTTAAAAGTAAAGTGGATAGGTATATGGACGGGAAGGGAATGGAGGGGTATGGTCTGAGTGCAGGTAGATGGGACTAGGGGAAAATAAATGGTCGGCACGGACTGGAAGGGCCGAGAGGGCCTGTTTCCGTACTGTAATTGTTATATGGTTATATGTTATATGATGAGGAAAAGGATATTGCACAGCATAATATCCTGGGAGAACTACCCTGGTGTTTACTGCGTTGTGGAATCTCTTACAGCTCCGTTACGAGAGCAGGAACGACCTCATCTTAATCTCAGGTTGACAAAAATGCTGGAGAAACTCAGCGGGTGAGGCAGCATCTATGGAGTGAAGGGCCTTGACCCAAAACGTTGCCCATTTCCTTCGCTCTGTAGATGCTGCCTCACCCGCTGAGTTTCTCCAGCATTTTTGTCTACTTTCGATTTTCCAGCATCTGCAATTCCTTCTTAAACATCTCCTTCTAATCTCATATCACCAGAGAATACGACATCAAGGGAGAATACTACCTCTAACAGTGGAACGCCGTTACTGCAGTTTAGTAGTGTAGTGTTCAGCTAGCAACAATTATCACTTACACGTGTGACACGAGTACAGCAAATGATCGGGTTGTTGGTGCCTCTAACCCGATGTATTATGAAGCAATGGTGGAACAAGGGGAGTAAAAGTGTGATGATTTGAGAATCACACACCAACAACAACTCCACACCACTGCCAGACTCACCAGACCACTGCTATCTTCCAACGGCTCCTTTGACCGTTGCTTTCTACGGTTCAGTACGCACATCATCTCTCTCTTCATCTGCTGGAGGACTTGTTTCAGTTCGATATTTTCCACCATCAGCTCTTTGTGATGCCTCTCATAGTTACTGATGAGGGTTTTGTACATCTCCCCTTCGTTCCTGCCGGTTTGGGGTGAGAAATGAGGAAGCACAAGACATACATGTATCTGTCACACTGTGATTTTGAAGAGGGAGATTATGAAAAATGTGTTACCCGGGTCAAAAGAGAAGTGAAAGATCCTGGTTGAGCGAGAGCATACCTGGCTTCCGTCTTGCTGGTGCGCCAAGCGCTCCGCCGTCCATCTGACCGCCCCACGTAATTAAGGATGTCAATACCTAATGCAAAGTAAAACGCAAGGACAAAGTGACCTGATGTAAACAACACATACCATGCTCGTGTCTGGTTCATGGATCTATCCACAGCAGGTACTATCATAACGTTAATGAAACATGTGGACAACTGCATGGATAGGATAGGTTTACATTGAAACATAGAAATTAGGTGCAGGAGTAGGCCATTCAGCCCTTCGAGCCTGCACCGCCATTCAATATGATCATGGCTGATCATCCAACTCAGTATCCCGTACCTGCCTTATCTCCATACCCCCTGATCCCATTAGCCACAAGGGCCACATCTAACTCCCTCTTAAATATAGCCAATGAACTGGCCTCAACTACTTTCTGTGGCAGAGAATTCCACAGATTCACCACTCTCTGTGAGAAAAATTATTTTCTCAACTCGGCCCTAAAAGACTTCCCCCTTATCCTTAAACTGTGACCCCTTGTTCTGGACTTCCCCAACATTGGGGACAATTTTCCTGCATCTATCCTGTCCAACCGCTTAAGAATTTTGTAAGTCTCTATAAGATCCCCCCTCAATCTTCTAAATTCCAGCGAGTACAAGCCGAGTCTATCCAGTCTTTCTTCATATGGAAGTCCTGCCATCCCAGGAATCAGTCTGGTGAACCTTCTCTGTACTCCCTCTATGGCAAGAATGTCTTTCCACAGATTAGGAGACCAAAACTGTACGCAACTCCAGGTATGGCCTCACCAAAACCCTGTACAACTGCAGAACTTGTACTCAAATGCTTTTAGGGATTTGGGTCAAATGCAGGCAGATCATAGAGTGATACAGCGTGGAAACGCCCAACTTGCCCACATCGGCCAACAATGTCCCAGCTACACTAGTCCCACCTGCCAGCGTTTGGTCCATATCCCTCCAAACCTGTCCTATCCATGTACCTGTCCAGCTGTTTCTCAAACATTGTGATAGTCCCAGCCTCAACTACCTCCTCTGCCACCCTCTGTGTCAAACAGTTACCCCTCAGATTCCTATTAAATCCTTTCCCCTTCACAAACCTGTCCGTCCTCTGGTCCTCAATTCCCCTACTCTGGGCAAGAGGCTCCGTGCATCAACCCAATCTATTCCTCTCATGAGTTTATAGTGAAAAGAAAAGTACATTTAGCTTGTATTTTAAAAAAAACATACTGGTCTGGTTTATGGTTCCATCCATAGCGGGCACTATCACAACATTTACAAAACATCTGTACAGGTACATGGATAGGGATATGGGTCAAATGCAGGCAGGTAGGACAATGTAGATGTTGGTCGGCATGGGCAGGTTGGGCCGAAGGGCCTGTTTCCACACTGTGTTACTCCATGCGTTGACTGGATAGCACACAAAGTTGTTCACCATATCTCACTACACATGGCCACAACCAACACCGATTAAATGAATGAATAATGAATAATTTGCAAAGACTATAACAGAGGTTGCTGAACTCTTCTCAGAGAAGGATCTACTGTAGTACCATCTGCCACAATCACTCCGCTTTGAACTCGAGTTTGATTTGATAGTATTTCTGTATGGTATAGCGGGTTTGTTTGGAGAGCTTGCAAAACAAAGCTTGTCATTTACCTCAGTACATGCAACAAAAATGACCAGGAACCTAACCTCAATTTGCTGAAGAGGTAAAGGGCCCGTCCCACTTGCGTGTCTTTGGCACGAAAATTACGCGACCTCGTGGTCGCGTTGAGGCGCACGGGCATCATATGGCCGCGCGGGGCCGGTCCCACTGAGAAGCGCGGAGGAAGGAAACATGTTCCCCATGTTGGGGGAAGTCCAGAACCAGGGGCCACAGTTTAAGAATAAGGAGTAAGCCATTTAGAACGGAGACGAGGAAGCACTTTTTCTCACAGAGAGTTGTGAGTCTGTGGAATTCTCTGCCTCAGAGGGCGGTGGAGGCCGGTTCTCTGGATGTTTTCAAGAGAGAGCTAGATAGGGCTCTTAAAAATAGCGGAGTCAGGGGATATGGGGAGAAGGCAGGAATAGGGTACTGATTGGGGATGATCAGCCATGATCACATTGAATGGCGGTGCTGGCTCGAAGGGCCGAATAGCCTACTCCTGCACCTATTGCCTATAAGGGTTCTGACTGTCCACCCTATCCACGTCTCTCAATTTTATAAACTTCCATTATCAATGTCAGACGCTCCAGAGACACCAATCCAAGCTTGACCAACCTCTCCTTCCAGCTAATCCCCCACAATGCAAGCACGGCCCTGGTGTACTGCACCCATCCACATGCTCTCTGTAATGCACAAGCAGAAGGCTGCAATGGTGCAGGCGGTGAACAAACACTCCGTCACTGACAGGTCTCCACTTTAGACTGGGCACTGGTGGAAGATCCAGAGCACACAAAAAGCTGGAGTAACTCAGCGGGACGGACCGGCAGCATCTCTGGAGAGAAGGAACGGGCGACATCGCCCTGTCCCCGCTGGGTGGCTTCAGCTTTTTGCGTCTATCTTCAGTTTAAACCAGCACCTGCAGTTGCTTCCTACACATTTTGTGGAAGTTCCAGAGTTGTGTTGACAAACAGCAATTGGTTTTGCTGCCCTTCCTGCCACGATATCCGAGCCGGAAGAAGTCAAAGTCAACCCCTGCTGTATTACTGATAGACCAGACGGGGGCAGTAAAAGCCAGAAAGATAAAGTGCATCAGGTGTATTGTGGTGACACCAACAACACGAGTACAACTCTTCAATAGTATTGTGTGTGTCTTGATGCTTTTCATTGGTATGACTGTGCAGCAAATCAAATTCCTTGCTTGTTGCAAAACATACTTGGCTAGTAAAGTATGATTATGATTATGACATCACCCATGAATGCATCCCTAAGTATGGCTCCAACGCCATCATAAAATTTGCCGACGACACCACGGTGGTCGGACTGATCAGCGACAACGACAAATCAGCCTACAGGGAGGAGGTCCAGCACCTGACTACCTGGTGGGCCAACAATAACCTCGTCCTCAACTCCCAGAAGACGAAGGAAATCATTGTTGACTTTAGGAAGAACAGAGGGGGCAGACACACCCCCATCCATATAAACGGGACTGAGGTGGAGCGGGTCTCCAACTACAAATTCCTCGGGGTACACATCTCGGAGGATCTGTCCTGGTCCCTCAACACCTCCAAGCTGATCAAAAAGGCACAGCAGCGCCTTTACTTTCTGAGGAGGCTCAAAAAAGCCCACCTGTCCCCCCAGATCCTGACCAACTTTTACCGCTGTACCATCGAAAGCATCCTGACCACCTGCTTTACGGTATGGTACAGCAGTTGCACCGTGGCAGATAGGAAGGCACTACAACGGGTGGTGAAAACCGCCCAGTACATCATCGGTGCCCCGCTCCCTGCCATGGATGCCCTCCACCCAAAACGGTGTCTGAAACGGGCCGGGAAGATCATCAAGGACCCCTCCCACCCTAACCATGGACTGTTTGCCCTCCTACCATCAGGGAGGCGGTACAGGAGCCTCAGGTCCCGCACTAGTAGGATGAGGAACAGCTTCTACAATAACACCATCACACTGCTGAACTCAGAGTCCCGCCGATAGATTTCTCCAGTCTCTCCGTCCTCATTGTCTGCATTCTGTATTTATTCTCTATATTGCTA
Source organism: Raja brachyura (assembly GCA_963514005.1). The sequence continues at coordinate 75,899,398 of OY740790.1, forward strand.
TCACTACGAACCGACTCTAAACTGCATTTCGTTGTACCCATATTTGTATCTGTGCAATGACATTAAAGTTGAATTGAATTGAATTATGAACCCTATGGATATCAGCTTAAACTAAACAGCGAACACTAGCTCCACATTTTTACTTACATTTCACCGCGACCTCCAGTTTACGAACAGCTTCTTCCCAGCAATTCGACACAACAAGACACTAACTAAATTATGAACTATGGACTGTTTTTAAGGACTTTAGATTTTTTTTGGCATGAGTAAAAGTTAGAAAATTAGAAAAAGTTACCCCTCAGATTCCTATTAAATCTTTTCCCCCTTCACCTTGAACCCGTGTCCTCTGGTCCTTGATTCCCCGACTCTGGGCAAGAGACTCTGCATCCACCCGGTCTATTCCGCTGTGTTAAAGAAGGAACTGCAGATGCTGGAGAATCGAGGGTTACACAAAAAGCTGGAGAAACTCAGCGGGTGCAGCAGCATCTAAGGAGCGAAGGAGATAGGCGACGTTTCGGGTCGAGACTGGTCTGAAGAAGGGTCTCGACCCGAAACGTCGCCTATCTCCTTCACTCCTTAGATGCTGCTGCACCCGCTGAGTTTCTCCAGCTTTTTGTGTAAGGGTCTATTCCTCTGGTGATTTTGTACATGTTTGCAGCTTTACTTACACAGCTTCTTGTCTTTCTTGTCCATCACGAGCTGGTGCAAGCGCTCCTTCAGTTTATTATATTCACGCTCCTTTCTCTTCAAGTCATGATTGTACTGGGTCGCGCGACTTGCTATTATACTTTGTAACTTCTGTATCTGGAGAGAAACAAAGACTCACGAGTAGTAACTTGCAACAGCAATGAGAAACAAAGAAAATTGTTCGCATCCCATCGTGATAAGGAATCAGTACGGAACAAGCAGTTCGCAGCAGCACAAGTGCAAAGCTAGACAAGCCCACAAGGAGTACTCATGAGATCAAACTATGGCATGTAGCTTGGCACGCAGCGGACTGGAATGTGAGCCCGCATCTTGCCGCAAGCTCCAGCTTAATCCAGGCTCTGAATTCATGCCATTGCATTGTTTTAGATTGAAGTATACAGGGATGGTGCAGTGGTAGAGTTGCAGCCATACAGCACGCCAGAGACCCGGGTTTGTACAGTGTTTGTATCTTCTCCCTGTGACTCCGGTTTCCTCCCACATCCAGAATCCGTGAAGTTTTGCAGGTTAATCGGCTTCTGCAACTGGTGTAGGTTAGAACAGTGTACGGTCGATTGTTGGTCGACACTGACTCCGTTTCCACGCAGTATCCCTAAACTAAACCAAACACACCTTCAGAAACAGATCCTTCAGCCACTGAGTCCATGCCGACCATCGATCACCCACTCACACTAGTTCAGCTCGCACTTTCACACCCACTCTCTACACACCAGGACCAATTAATCTACAAGCCCGCACGTCTTTGGCGTGTGGGAAGGAACTGGAGCGCCCGGAGGAAACCCATGCAGTCACAGGGAGAAGGTGGAAGCTATACACTGGCAGCACCCGAAGTCAGGATCCAATTGCACTGCTGTGCTGCCCTTTAGTTCAACATGGCACTCGGCTAATCTGACACCAACATCACGTACGGATTCCCGAAGACTCCTCAAATTGCAAAAGGATTCTAGATGTTATGAATATGTCACTGCGGAGGCCTCAAACATTTTACGTCAAGTTTACATCAGGCCACATAGAAACATAGAAATTAGGTGCAGGAGTAGGCCATTCGGCCCTTCGAGCCTGCACCGCCATTCAATATGATCATGGCTGATCATCCAACTCAGTATCCCGTACCTGCCTTCTCTCCATACCCTCTGATCCCCTTTGCCCCAAGGGCCACATCTAACTCCCTCTTAAATATAGCCAATGAACTGGCCTCAACTACCCTCTGTGGCAGAGAGTTCCAGAGACCCACCTCTCTCTGTGTGAAAAAAGTCCTTCTCATCTCGGTCCTAAAGGATTTCCCCCTTATCCTTCAGCTGTGACCCCTTGTCCTGGACCTCCCCAACATCGGGAGCAATCTTCCTGCATCAAGCCTGTCCAACCCCTAAGGGGTCACGAAACGCTGGGATTTTAACATGTTATTTGTGGAGGCCAAACTGAGATAAAGTTACTGCAGCACTTTGAGTCGTTCAAAGAAAAAAGTGAATTGAGAAAGGCATTGTGTTTTATTTAGAAACGAGCATCTCTTGCACAAATACCTCTTCCTTCTCGTTCTTCAGTAAATTATGTAAAGCTCTGTTCTTCAACTGCAGCTGCCTGTCCTTCTCCTGACATGACACAACCTCTCTCCGGGAAGACTCCAGTTGACCCTGAAAAGATTGAATCAGATTAAAAGGCATGACAACAATCGCCATCGTTCATGGGGAGGAAGGTAAAGATAGTTTGCATTTGTTCAAGGTCTGGTATCAATCATAGGCTGTTTTGTTTTTTTTGTCGGGAGGAACTGCAGATGCTGGTTTACACCAAAGATAGACACAAAATGCTGGAGTAACTCAGCGGGACAGGCAGCATCTCTGGAGAGAAGGAATGGGTGACCTTTCGGATCGAGACCCTTCTTCAGACTGATGTCAGGGGAGTGGGTTGGACAAGCTAGATGCTGGAAGATTGTTCCCGATGTTGGGGGAGTCCAGAACAAGGGGTCACAGTCTAAGGATAAGGGGGAATTCCTTTAGGACTGAGATGAGGAAAACATTCTTTACACAGAGAGTTGTGAGTCTCTGGAATTCTCTGCCACAGAAGGTAGTTGAGGCCAGTTCATTGGTAATATTTAAGAGGGCGTTAGATGTGGCACTTGTGGCTAAAGGGATTAGGGGGTATGGAGAGAAGGCAGGTACAGGATACTGAGTTGGATGATCAGCCATGATCACATTGAATGGCGGTGCAGGCTCGAAGGGCCGAATGGCCTACTCCTGCACCTATTTTTCTATGTTTCTATGTTTCTATGACAGAGATTGATTGTAGTCAGAGACAGTAAGACTGGTGGGAGAACTGGGAAGGGGGAGAGGATGGAGACGGAGGGAAGGCAGGGGCTATCTGAAGTATTGGGCTGAAGGGCCTGCTTCCATGCTGAATAACTCCATGTCCATGACTCCGTGTTGTTGTATAGTCGTCACACTCTCTTCTTGGTTCTTCTTAAGCCTTTTGTTCCTCTAGGGAGCATAGACCATTGGCAAATGGAAAAAGCCAAACATAAATAACTCTGCTAGAAGTACTAGAACAACATTGAACAAACATTTGGACGGGTACATGGATAGGACAGCTTTAGAGGGATAGGGGTGAAACGTGGGCAGGTGGGGCTAGACTTCCCACTCAACCTCATTCACCTGCCTTCTCCCCATAACCCTGAACACCCAGAACCAGGAATATGGGGTGGAAGATCGCAACCTTCACGTGTTCCGCCCTGCTTCGACGAATGCAATCATCCCAGCATGCACATTCAAAAAAGATCAAATAGAACAAGTTGTCTTACAACTGTAGGATGTGCACGCCACACACAAGAAGAACACCAAGAACATATCAATCTCTGCCTTAAAAATACCCACTGACTTGTCCCCCACAGCTGTCAGTGGCAATGCACAGATTCACCACCCTCCCCATCTGCTTCCAGCTGTTTACCTTAAGTTTAACCTGGCTGTGGTACAGGTGGTCCATGTCACTGCTGGACCTCAGGTGTTGCGTTTCCATGTCTTCCAGAGTGCGGAGACTTTTGCGATGAAGTTGCAGGAGCTCATACGTGCCGTTCAAAATGACCACCAGGTTCAGCTCCTGCCGCGCGTCCTCCATGTAAAACGAGGGGAATCCCAAGGTGGCGAGTTCCTAGCGCGGCGAACAATGAGCACATGAAGACCGCAAACCTCAAAGAAAGGTCACCCATTCATGGCAAGTAAACACGGAAACGGAACAAATCAGCTATTAAACGCGCTGCAGGTAACACTACAGGATGTGGTGAATTTGTGGAATTCCCTGCCACAGAGGGCAGCGGAGGCCAAGTCGCTGGATGGATTTAAGAGAGAGTTAGATAGAGCACTAGGGGCTAGTGGAGGCAAGGGATATGGGGAGAAGGCAGGCACGGGTTATTGATTTGGGATGATCAGCCATGATCACAATGAATGGCGGTGCTGGCTCGAAGGGCAGAATGGCCTCCACCTGCACCTATTTTCTTTGTTTCTATGTTTCTATGCAACGACTGATACTAAAGGTGCAATTCCAGTGGAGCTGAAGGCCAAACACAACTCCTCCCTGGGTTACAAGTGCCCACGGTAGGGACATCCCTAGTGTACGGGCGAGTTTGGCAAAAACTGCCGGGATGGATGAGTGTGGATTTACCGGCTGCTGCAGAGCAACTGGCACCCTCTGTTATACAGTCGACCGGTCAAACCACAGGCCCTTCAGCACATCTTCCCCATGCCCAATCTCGGCTAGTCCCATCTGCCCGCAAAAAAACGTTCCCATTTTTCCCTCAAAACTATGAAAGCATCTGCGGTTGCAGAGTTTCCAACTTTGCTTTTAGTATTTTGACATCCTAGCATCCTAGCACAGGTCTCAAATGCCCAGGAAATATTTCCTGCACCATACTCCCTTATTCAGAGAGTAAAGAAAAACACTGGAGGGAATCCACTATGTAGACGAGGCTAAAGACCTCAAACTTCACCCTCGCATCTGCCTCCACCCCCACCCCTGGCAGCGTATTACAGGCACCCACCCACTCTGTGGAAAACAATATACCTGCCCCACCTCTCCTTTAACTTTGCCCCTCTCACTGAACTTAAATAAGCCCTTCAGTCCTTGACATTTCCACCCTGGGTGAAAGGTTCTGACTGTCTGCTGTATGTGAAGAAAGTGAAGAAAGCGAATGGCATGCTGGCCTTCATAACAAGAGGAGTTGAGTATAGGAGCAAAGAGGTCCTTCTGCAGTTGTACAGAGCCCTAGTGAGACCACACCTGGAGTATTGTGTGCAGTTTTGGTCCCCTAATTTGAGGAAGGACATTCTTGCTATTGAGGGAGTGCAGCGTAGGTTTACAAGGTTAATTCCCGGGATGGCGGGACTGTCATATGCTGAGAGAATGGAGCAGCTGGGCTTGTACACTCTGGAGTTTTAGAAGGTAGACAAAAATGCTGGTGAAACTCAGCATCTATGGAGCTAAGGAAATAGGCAATGTTTCAGGTCGAGACCCTTCTTCAAACCAATGTGGGGGGGGGGGGGGGGAATAAAGAAAGGAAGAGGTGGAGACAATGGGCTGAGGGAGAGCTGGGAAAGGGTGGAGAAAGAAGGGACTACCTGAAATTAGAGATGTCAATGTTCATACCGCTGGGGTGCAAACTGCCCAAGCGAAATATGAGGTGCTGCTCCTCCAAATTACGGTGGTCCTCACTCTGGCCATGGAGGAGGCCCAGGACAGAAAGGCTGGATTTGGAATGGGAGGGGGAGTTGAAGTGCTGAGCCACCGGGAGATCAGGTTGGTTAATGTGAACCGAGCGGAAGTGTTGGGCGAAGCTGGAATTTAGAAGGATAAGAGAGGATCTTATTGAAACATATACGATTATTAAGGGATTTGACACGCGAGAGGCAGGAAACATGTTCCCGATGTTGGGGGAGTCCAGAATCAGGGGGGCACAGTTTAAGAATAAGGGGTAGGCCATTTAGAACTGAGATGAGGAAAAGCTTTTTCACCCAGAGAGTTGTAAATCTGTGGAATTCTCTGGATGCTTTCAAGAGAGAGTTAGCTAGAGCTCTTAAAGATAGCGGTCAGGTGATATGGTGAGAAGGCAGGAACGGGGTACTGATTGTGAATGATCAGCCATGATCACAGTGAATGGCGGTGCTGGCTCATAGGGACCGAATGGCTACTCCTGCACCTATTGTCTATTGTATCTAGATACGCTCAGACACATACAGGGATAGGTAATGTTTGTACTGTAGGTATATGGGCCAGGAGTATGAAAGTGGGGTTGGTGTGGTCAAGCAGCTTGATGATCATCAAGGAGATGGGCTGAAGGGCCTCATTCCTGTGCTGTATGACACTGTGACACCATGACATCATCATTTTCTCAACCAAGTGCAAGAAAGGAATCTGCCAACAACTTGCCTGATTGAGGTAAGCGATGCATTCTTGTACATTCTCATTCGTGCAAAACAAACTAGTATTATGACTGGTGTTTAAAGACAGTGATTCAACAAAGCTATTGCAGGGAGACATTCTTGATCTGGACGTGTAGTGATAAATAAATTCTTTGCTATCTGTTGGAAAAGCAGAATCACCAAATTCAAATCAGTACAACCACACGCGCACTTTGAAGCATTAATCTCGTCTAAAATACCTTTCAATATTTATAAAGCATTCATAATATTTCAGGACTTAATTAGCACCAACACCTCAAATTGTAAGAGGCTGCTTGATCAGCTAGAATCACATGACAGTTGATAACGTTATGCTAGTCCACGTCCACTTTGAAAGTAGATTTCAAGAGGTTACTTAGGCAGGCAAAAGTGCTGGAGAAACTCAGCGGGTGAGGCAGCATCTGTGGAGCGAAGGAATAGGTGACGTTTCGGGTCGAGACCCAGATGCAACTAAATTTAAAGTGGCACTTTCTTCCCAATAACCTTCTCTGGCTAAACCCCTCCCTTCAACACCTCCAGTTTAAATTCCAGTTGGAATATTATGGAGGACCAAGTAACCAAGAACCAAGCCCAGAATTCACAATACATTAAAATTTTCAAAATCCACTTTTGACCATTTGGAAAACATGAAGATTGATAGAAGGTAGAGCACAGGAACAGGCCCTTCAGCCCACAATGTCTGTGTCAAACATGACGCCAGGTTAAAGTAATCTCTGCCTGAGGTGATCCACCTCTCTCCATATGCCCTGCACAGCTTCTTACAAACTGCGACTGGGAAAGTGGTGGCAGCCTCGCCTGCAGCTGTTCATTCTTCACCCTTTTTTAAATTGTTATTTTTAGTTTGTTAAAAGTTTTGTTCTGGAGGCCTTTTAGTCTTTTTTATGTGGGGGATGGGGGGGAAGGGGGAATCCGTTTTCTCCAGTCCCTACCTGGGCGAGGTTGCATCCATCCACCGAGCCGCATCTTCGCCCCCTCCTCGCGGCCAACCACCTGGATTGGCGCGGCCTACCCTGCCGGAGACCGGTCAGAGCTTCCAGCTGCAGCTTCAGCGGTGGTGCAGCGCTGAGGTACCATCGCGGAGCGGGCGATGCCTTATCCGGGTCGCCGTGTTGGACCTCCGGAGTACGGGGACTGCCAACTTCAACATAGTGGAGCTGTGGTCTGCGGAGAGCCCAGCCGGGCGGCGCTGACTTTAAATACCGCGGAGCCTGGGATCTTTCGCCGAGATCGCCAGTGTTGGAGCTTCGACCGGCGCGGCCTGTGGCCTTCGGGAGCCGCTGTCTCCGGCAGCAAGCGGCCGTTTCGAAACTCCAAGCCGCTGAGAGTGTTCTACCGACGCCGGAGTTCCATCATTCCGCCCAGAGGGCCTGAAACATCGGGCCGCCGTAGCGGCGACTGCAGGGGCCTCAAATAGGCCCCGACCATGGGTGTACATGGAGGAAGTGGACTGAACTTTGCTGCTTCCCTCACAGTGGGAAACGTTGATCCCGCTGTTTTTTATGTTTACTGTTAAATTCTATAATGTTATGTTTATTTAATTGGTGTGCTGCAATGGCAACTCAAAATTCACTGCACCAATTGGTGTATGTGACAATAAATGTCCTTTGTACCTTATCTCCCTTCACCACCAACCCTGGCAGCAGGTTCCAGGCGACCACCACTCAATACCCCGCACATCCCCGTTGATCCTTACCGCTCTCACCTTGAAGTATTTGATGTTTCCACCCTGGGAAAAGGGCGTTGACCGTCTATGAGTCTTATATAATAATTTTATAAATTTGTACCAGGTCTCCCTACACCTTCCCACACTCCAGAGAAAAGTCTGTCTGTCTGTCCAAATCCAAGTCTGTCTCACCTGTCGTTGGAACTAATACCCTCCAATCTTGGAATCTCTTCTGCACCTTCTCCAAAGCCTCCACATCCTCCCTGTGTCGGGGCGATCAGAACACCACACACCATTCCAAATGTGCCCTAACCAAAGTTTTATTAAGCTGCAGATAGACACAAAAGGCTGGAGTAACTCAGTGGGACAGGCAGCATCTCTGGAGAGATGGAATGGGTGACGTTTCAGTTCAAGACCCTTCTTCAGACTGGTATGGGGGAAGGGAAACGAGAGCTATAGAGGCTCGGCGATCGTTTCGTTGAACACCTCTGCTCAGTCCGCCTTAACCTATCTGATCTCCCGGTTGCTCAGCACTTTAACTCACCCTCCCATTCCCAATCTGACCTTTCTGTCCTGGACCTCCTCCATTGTCAGAGTGAGGCCCAGTGCAAATTGGAGGAGCAGCACCTCATATTTCGCTTTGGTAGCTTACACCCCAGCGGTATGAACATTGACTTCTCCAACTTCAAGTAGCCCTTGAATCCCTCTTTCTCCATCCCCTCCCCCTTCCCAGTTCTCCCACCAGTCTTACTGTCTGCGACTACAACATCCTGGACAACGGATACAGTAGATGAGGTTGGAGGAGGCGAACCTCTGCCTCACCTGAAAGGGCTGTCGGGGTCCCCAGATAGAATCGAGGGGGGGAGGTATAGGGACAGATGTTGCATCTTGGGGTACCTGGGGAGGGGATTGTTTGGGTGGGAAGGGAGTTGCGGAGGGAATGGTCTCTGCGGAAGGCGGAAAGGTGTGGGGATGGGAAGATGTGACTGTTGCTGGGATCCCGGTTTATTAAGCTGCAATGTGACTTGCTGACTCTGCTAGCTAATGCCCATGTTCACCAGCTGATACTTGTACTTGCCGCTCGGCCACGATCCCCATCCACTCGCAGCGAGCTCAGCTCCTGCGCCTGCTTTAAGCTGAACAGACGTGTGAAAACCCACCCCTCCAGATTCAGGGCCAGTGTCTTCCCAGTAACTATCAGGCAAGTGAACCATCCTTACCAACAGCTAGAGAGCGGTCCTGAACTCCCATCTCCCCCATTTAATCGCACTTTATCTTGTACTAAACGTTATTCCCTTTACACTGTGGACGGCTTGATGGTAATCATGTGTAGTCATTCCGCTGACTGGATAGTACACAACAATAACTTGTCACTGGACCTCGCTATACTGTATGTGACAATAAACTAAACTAAGTTCGGAAAAGAACATAGTGGACACAATGACAGATCGAGGGCGGCACGTGGTAGAGGGTAGAGCTGCTGCCTCACAGCGCCAGAGACCCGCGGCACGGTGGTAGAGGGTAGAGCTGCTGCCTCACAGCGCCAGACCCGCGGCACGGTGGTGCAGGGTAGAGCTGCTGCCTCACAGCGCCAGAGACCCGCGGCACGGTGGTAGAGGGTAGAGCTGCTGCCTCACAGCGCCAGAGACCAAGGGTCGATCATGACCTCAGGTACTGTTTGTGTGTAGGTATGTTACAAATCTTACCTTGAGCAGCGCTGCAGTTCTGCCGCTCCCCGTGAGCGTGACTTTGGCGCCTTTCAGAGGGGGGCGGGCTTAAAGTGTCGTTCTTCTTCAGACAGGGAAAATCGATCAATGTCGGACGATTTCGTTGCGGAAGAAAAATCGCTCCGACATTTCATTAATGAAGGTATTTTTAAATTATGCTAGATTATTTATTATCTAGAGTAATTTAAAAATCACCTTCAAAAGCCATGAGCGCCGACAACGGGAAAGATTTTGCGTAGGGGAGAAAAAAGGTAAATAGTTTATTTTTACATCAAAAGTTGGTTTTTAGGGAGGCTTTAATAACATTTTCATGTTGCGAAATGGGGTCCAAAAAAATGTAGCAAACCACAACGTTCCAATCCACCGCATTCCACTAAAACCCACTCGCTAGTCGATTTAAATGGCCATTAATTTACAGGCATTAAACACCAAATTCCTTCCATTTGGCCTAGAAATTCATGAAAATGAGATTTAAAAATGATGTTATATTGTGGATTATTGCGTGAATGTTATTTGGACACTTAGGCAATTTAAAAAAAGTTTTATCTTTTCTTAAGAAATGGAGAGATGTTTAGATCTACTCATTGAATTTTGTAATTCAATTGGGTAACTAACTAATTATATGCTTTAATTTCAGGTCCTCCAAGTAAGATTGTTTCATATTTGTTTCAGAATGCTTCAATCTATAATAACTGAAAATTTCATTGAGTTCTCTTAATTTTTAAGAAAGTTATGGGCTTTTAACTGTTCTAGATCACAGCTTTTGAGTTAAGTCAATTGAAAGGCAATGGGGAACAAGATACGAATTTCCGAGTATGAAAATGGTCATAACTTTCTTAATACTGTAGATATGAAAGTGAATTAGGTGTCATATTAAACTTCTTTTTATGCTTTATCTGATGGGATAAATTGCAGACTTGATTTTTAAAATCTCAAAATGTTGTAACATTGCTCCAGTGTGGAGTCTGTTTCCTCTCACATCTAATAGACGTGCGGGTTTGCAGGTGAAATGCCTGCTGTAAATTGCCACGAGTGTGTGGGGGAGTGGATGGGAAAGTGGGCAAACATAGAACATGTGGTCGATGGTCGTCGTGGACTCAGTGGGCTGATGTACCCCTTTCCATGCTGTATCTCTACACATTCAACACTTGCCACCAGCTTCTGCACTGATCACATCTATTATGAATTGGTCCATTTTGTCCAATTCATTCACAGAATGTGGGCGTCATGGACAAAGCCAACAGTTATTGCCCATCACCAATCACAAACACAGTCCTTTCAGGAACAGTGGGCATTGAGCCTTGTGGCGGCTTCATTCAGTAAGAACAAGAGATTGCCTTTGTCACAAGAATATTGCTGGACCAGATGGGCTTAATTTAGTCACACACTTCATTTTCATTCTAAAGTTATTTATTTACTTGAATTTAAATTGCCCAAAGAAATGATGTTGTCCAAACACTCATCTGCAGATCAATATCCCTGCTTCTGGTTACTAGATCACTATGTTAGAGTAGCACCATAGAGCCAATGCAGGAAAGGCCATTCTACTGGAGTGATAGGAAATGCTGCGGTGGCCTCACTGGCAGTGCTGCTGCCCCTCAGCATCACACACCCAGGCTCAATCCTGACCTTGGGTGCTGAGCATGTGGAGTTTGCACGTTCTCCCTGCGACTGCGCGGGTTGCCTCCGACATCCCACGGACTTGCAGGTTTGTGTTGTAGAAACTTAGAAAATTCTTAAGGGGTTGGACAGGCTAGATGCAGGAAGATTGTTCCCGATGTTGGGGAGGTCCAGGACAAGGGGTCACAGCTTAAGGATAAGGGGGAAATCCTTTAGGACCGAGATGAGAAGGACTTTTTTCACACACAGAGTGGTGGATCTCTGGAACTCTCTGCCACAGAGGGTAGTTGAGGCCAGTTCATTGGCTATATTTAAGAGGGAGTTAGATGTGGCCCTTGTGGCTAAGGGGATCAGAGGGTATGGAGAGAAGGCAGGTACGGGATACTGAGTTGGATGATCAGCCATGATCATATTGAATGGCGGTGCAGGCTCGAAGGGCCGAATGGCCTACTCCTGCACCTAATTTCTATGTTTCAATGTTTCTATGTTTATTGCCATCTGTAAATTGCCTCGAGTGTAAAGGGAGTGAGTGGGTCGGAAAGAAGGACAAGATACAACTGGTGTGATCAATGGGTGGTGTGAACGTGAACTCAGTGGCTGAAAGACCCGTTTCCAATCTGTGTCTTTCAATTAACTCTGTTCAATTCAAGACTGCACACATGGTTTCCCTGAAGAGGACAGAGCATGTGCTGGAACGAGAGCGAAACAACACATCCATCATCTTTAAATTCACATCCATTTACTCCAAGACGTTTTAATGATTTAATTGTAAAAGATGCTGGATAGTGATTAATAACAAAGTACCGCTTTAAACCGCAGCCCTCACGTGGGAGACATATAGCTGTCCCTTATGCACCATATTTCACTTCATCAAAGATTAGAAATACCCAAACTGTATGTCCGCCCTCAGCCCGTTAAAAATCAACAGCAGCAATCTAGCAATTGAATTATCAAGCTACATCACAATATTGCTTTGTGCCATTTTAATAACCAACATGGGGAGTGTTAGTATAGACGTACCTGGCGACGGTTCTGGAACAGGCATGATTTCCACTCTCCAATCTCCCATAGCCAACACGCAGACAGATTAAACAGCAACACCAGTGCAGCTGCGACACGTACAACTGACTGATGCAAGTGTCCCAATGCACGCAACACCTAAAAATAGACAGCAACTGAAAATTAACATTCTCTAAAACAGCAGATTACATCAGCATGCAATGCCATCATCAGGCTTAGAGTCACTGACTTCAGAAGACATTTAGTGGGTGAGTTTTTATATAGTTGGGAGTTGACATTGAATTCATTGATAGGTAAAGCCAGGAATCATAGTCTGCTAGGTAAGCATGTCAGAATAAAGATGCACAGTGGACAGGATGTTGAATAAATCCCACACAATTTAATGTGTAGGAAGGAACTGCAGATCCTGGTTTAGACCGAAGATGGACACAAAATGCTGGAGTTACACAGCGGGTCAGGCAGCATCTGTGGAGACAAAGTTCATGCAGAGATGTTGCCTGTACCAAAAAAAGTCAAAAGTCAAGTCAAACAAACTTTATTGTCATTTAGAAATACATTGATACATGCAGTTCCAAACGAAATTACGTTGCATTTGGCTCCCTGTGCAACACAATAAATTAACCGAAGGATAGGCATGGGTGAAAAGGATAAATAGACAATAGTGGCAGCCCATTACATGGCATTCAGGAGTCTGATGGCTCGTGGGAAGAAGCTGTTGCAGAACCTTGATGTTCTGCTCCTTATGCTGCGGTATCTTTTTCCTGAGGGCAGCAGAGTGAACAGTCCGTGATGGAGATGAGTGGGGTCTTTTATAAACATCTCTGCATGAACTTTGTCTCCACAGATGCTGCCTGACCCGCTGTGTTACTCCAGCATTTTGTGTCCATCTTCGGTCTAAACCAGGATCTGCAGTTCCTTCCTACACATTATATCTTTTATACCGCTGAGTTACTCCTGCATTTTGTGACCGTCTTCTACACAATTTAATTATCAACCTCACCTTGTCCATGGAATACAAAATCAAGATGAAGGGAATTAGAACCAAATAAGCAAGGAGGGTCACCTATTTCCTTTCTCCATAGATGCTGTCTGACCTGCTGAGTTATTCCAGCGTTTTATGTCTATCTTAAGCAACAACGTCACTTGTTCCAAAGATGCACAATTTGTGTTGCCTTAATTGTCTGCCTTGATGAGCCAATTGTTCCAGGACTTGCTCCTACTCGAGTCCTTTTCAGAAAAATGGTGTGTGCAGTATTGAATTGTACAGAGTTGATTAAAGTCATAGTCATAGAGGAATACAGTGTGTAAGCAGGCCCTTCGGCCCAACTCGCCCACACTGGCCAACAATGTCCCAGCTGCCCTAGTCCCACTTGGGTAGGTGGGACATTGTTGGCCAGTGTGGGCGAGATTTGCATCCCTGAAAGATACAGCATGGAAACGGGTCCCTTGGCTCAATGAGTTCACACCAGTTATTGAGCCTTATGGGCCTGTCCCACTATACGAGTTCATTCCAAGAGCTCTCCTGAGTTTAAAAAAAAAACAAACTTGTGGTTAGCACGTAGAATGTACGTAGCGGGTACGTCGGAGCTCGGGACGTCTCTTAGCGGCTTGCATCGCTAACGGCAGGTACTCGGGAAACAAGGCAAGCTCGTGAAGATTTTTCAACATGTTGCAAAATGTCCACGAGAGCCCCGAGTACCTACGAGCGGCCACTACCGTAAATCTCCGAGTCGAATCAGGGCAAACTCGGGAGAGCTCTTGGGTGAACTCGTACAGTGGGACAGGCCCATTAATTGGCCAATATACCATATGTCTCAAAGGAATGGATAGATCTGGCCATCTCATTCTGCAATAGCAAATTAAAGAAGGTGAATACGTCATCTGTGGACCAGAAAATGGACATAAGAATAAATGACAATAATTGAATAGCTCCATTTTAGTCACAATGGAGAAAATGGTGTCCTCCTAAGCCATAGGATGATGCTGCCACTAATATTAATTAACTTGGATTTGGTTCAGGTGGAGGTCATAAGTGCAAATTAAAACATAAGCACCAATAAGCTTGAAGGAGGAACTATTTTAAGGAGCCCTGGATTTATGTTTGAATTCTCTTTAGGATTACATCTGAAGAAATGAAGGAGCATTTGTCCGCATGATGCACAAGGGCAATGCTGTGGTCTCCGGTTGTCCTTGGCCTGAGGGAGAGTTAACGCCAACCACAATAATGTAGCTGGATAAGGATGGAAGATTTTCATCCCTGAAGAATATTGTGTTCAGTTCTGGGCACCATGTTATAGCAGAAGATATGGTCAAACTTGAAAGGATTCAGAAAAAGATTTACGAGGATGTTGCCAGGACTAGAGGGTGTGAGCTACAGGGAGAGGTTGAGTAGGCTGGGTCTCTATTCCATGGAGCGCAGGAGGATGAGGGGAGATCTTATAGAGGTGTACAAAATCATGAGAGGAATAGATCGGGTAGATGCACAGAATCTTTTGCCCAGAGTAGGGGAATAGAGGACCAGAGGACACAAGTTCAAGATGAAGGGGAAAAGATTTAATAGGAATAGACAATAGACAATAGGTGCAGCAGGCCATTCGGCCCTTCGAGCCAGCACCGTCATTCACTGTGATCAAGGCTGATCATCCACAATCAGTACCCCGTTCCAGCCTTTTCCCCATATCCCCTGACTCCGCTATCTTTAAGAGCCCTATCTAGCTCTCCCTTCAAAGCATCCAGAGAATTGGCCTCCACCGCATTCTGAGGCGGAGAATTCCACAGAAGGGGGTGGAGGGTTGTGGTCTTGGTGCAGGTGGATGGGACTAGGTGTTCGGCGCGAACTGGAAGGGCCGAGATGGCCTGTTTCCTATATAGTGTCTCTATAGAAAGAAAAAATAGCAATGTTTCTCTCCAAAGATACTGCCCGACTTGCTAAGTGTTTCCACAGTGTTTTGTTTCAGATTTTCAGCATCTAAAGTTAATAATTGTCAAAAAAAAGTACAGGAACAAGAGTAAGCTGTTCAACCATCTGCCCATCAAAAACCACCCTCACCTGTGTCCACCTACTATCTGCCACACATTGCCCTGCCTCTCCGCTTTCCCAGCTTTCTCTGGTGAGACACAAAAAGCTGGAGTAACTCAGCGGGACAGGCAGCATCTCTGGAGAGAAGGAATGGGTGATGTTATGGGTCGAGGGTCTCATTCCTTCTCTCCAGAGATGCTGCCTGACCCGCTGAGTTACTCCAGCACTCTGTGAAACGTCACCCATCCATGTTCTCCACAGATGCTGCCTGACCCGCTGAGTTACTCCAGCACTCTGTGAAACGTCACCCATCCATGTTCTCCACAGATGCTGCCTGACCCGCTGAGTTACTCCAGCACTCTGTGAAACGTCACCCATCCATGTTCTCCACAGATGCTGCCTGACCCGCTGAGTTACTCCAGCACTTTCTATCCTTTTAAGCTATTCATCCCCCTCAAGTCTGATCCACATCCCAACGCTATTCATACACCTCGGTTCCTAAATCCAACATACCTACTCAATCAAAATCGGCCATCTGCTGTGACACTTATTTACTTCAGTATGACCACATGCAGAGATTCTACAAGGATGATTGTGTTCCTGGAATATTTAGATCAATGCTTCATTTTGCACAAAGCAGGCACTTGTTGCTATGAAGTTAGCAACCGTAATCTGCAGAAACAAATCCTCCTTTCCAGGGAATACTGATTATAAGTGTTTTGCATGGAAACAGGGCTTTTATCCCTCAGTGTCCATGCCAACCACCAGTCATCCATTCACACGAGTTTTATCTTATCCTACTTTTGCATCCACTCCCTACACATTAGGGGTATTTTGTTTTTAAAAGGCCAATTAGCTTGCAAACATGCACGTCTTTGAGATGTGGGAGGAAATAGGAGCGCCTGGAAAATTGTTCCCGATGTTGGGAGAGTCCAGAATCAGAGGTCACAGTTCAAGAATAAGGGGTCGGCCATTTAGGACTGAGATGAGGAAACACTTTTTCACCCAGAGAGTTGTGAATCTGTGGAATTCTCTGCCACAGAAGGCAGTGGAGGCCAATTCACTGGATGCTTTCAAGAGGGAGTTAGATTTAGCTCTTAGGGCTAACGGAATCATGGGATATGAGGAGAAAGCCAGAATGGGGTACTGATTTGAGACGATCAGCCATGATCATAATGAATGGCGGTGCTGACTCGAAGGGCCGAATGGTCTACTCCTGCACCTATTGTCTATGTCTCTATGTTTCTACCATCTGTGTTATTATGCCATGAGCAAAACTGGTCCCCAACCTTGTATCTTGGTGGAGATGGCACATAGGTCCTACTTTGAAAAAAGCACAGGTTTTATAAAATGTAAGAAAGCACAATCAAAGTTCAATAAATGTCCTGTCTTTGGAAGCTACAATGATTGGCAGTAATTCAAAGCATTGCGGTTTATCACTGCAATTTGGTCATTGTTCTGAAAATTGCATTCTCAAACCTGCTTTCGCTCAACAGCATATTCTGAGAGAATTACCAATTTGACCTCTCATTTCAGTAAATAGACGAGACAAGACTGCAATTAAGGGACACAGAAAGACATCAACAATATTGCAACTGTAAACATGCCATCCGTACAGAGGCACGAGGAACTGAAAACGCTGGGATCGATATTGGCTCCTTTCCCTCTGCCCCTTGCCTAGAGAAAGGGTCTCAACTCGAAACATCACCTGTCCATTTCCCTCCACAGATTCTGCCTCACCTGCTGAGTTCTTCCAGCTCCTCTCCTGTTTTGCTACTGACACACCTTCCAAAAGGTAACAAGTCCAAGTTTTCTAGAATAATGTCTATACATGGGCAACAATAGATTTTAATGATAGACCACCAAATTTGCTTAGTTAATTATTAAGCAGAACTAGAGACCTTAGATGTAATATGTAGTATAGCATTAAGGTGAGGGGGAACGTTTAAAAGGAGATTTACAGGTAAGTTTTTATTTACAAACACACATAGAACAGCATGTGGTTGGAACACACTGCCAGGCGCGACGGCAATAGCAATATTTAGTTTAGTTTAGAAATACAAAAGGAAACAGGCCCTTCAGCCCACTGAGTCCGTGCTAACCGACGATCCCCGTACACTAGTTCCACCCTACACACCAGGGACTATTAACCAATTAACCTGCATGTCTTTGGAATGTGTGAGAAAGCCCATGTGGTCACAGGGAGAACGTACTAACGCCCTGCAAGACAGCGCCCGTAGTCAGGATCGAACCCTGGTCTCCAGTGCTGTAAAGGGCCTGTCCCATTTTCACAACCTAATTCACGACCTCTGCCGAGTTTACCCTTGACTCGTACTTGCAGCATGGTCATCACGAGGTCGTAGCAGGCCGTGATGCTAGTCGTAGGTACTCGTGGCATCAAGTAGGTCGCGGCGTTTTTTCCAGCCTGATGAAAAATGTCCACGAGTAAAAAAGGTTGTGAATTTGGTGGTGAAAGTGGGACAGGCCCTTGAGGCAGCAACTCTACTGCTGCGCCACTGTGCCGCCTTATTTAACATCCATTTAGACTGATACATGAACAGTCAGGGAATCGAGGGATATAGTGCATACACATTTAAACCAGCATCGTGGGCCGGTGCCTGGTCCTCTGCTGTACTGGCTGCTCTGTGTTCCAATAGTTACAGCAATTGATACAACCACTAATGGAAGTAGGACTTAATTTTTTTTTAATCTAACGGTAATGTCTGCCAGAGAAGAACGGCAACTAAGCCCTTTATAAAAAGCTGCACAACAGGAATCTCCTTACTTTTCTTAGAATACATTACAGTCTATTGTGGCTACAGTTGGGAGAATATCATTGCTTACATTTCTATGGCCATTTAACAGTTTGAAAGCATTCTTTCTCTCTCTCTCTCGCCCCACTGTTTGTTTTGGCAGTGTGTTTAGCTTCTCGTTTGCCAGTCCGCTGGCCCAAGATGGTGCCGTTTCCAATTCTCACTCCTCCCCTTTAATTACGGCTTACAATATTCTCTGATTTTCTTTTCAGCTCGCGCCTCATTTAATGACTTGTGTACAGTACATGCAAACCCAGAGCCCTCTGCATCTGCACAGCTCTCCAATTAACAACTTGTATCTGTATGATTAAAAATCTGGACCTCAGATTTCTGCACATCTCCAGGCACTTGTCTGTTTTGTTGGTCTACCTTCTTCTGCATCCGTTTGGCAAAGTAAATCATAGTCTTCAAACTCAGCCGTGGAACTCTGCTTCACCCAAGTCTTGATGTACATGGTAGAACAGGAATAGACAATAGACAATAGGTGTAGGAGTGGGCCATTTGGCCCTTCGAGCCAGCACCGCCATTCAATGTGATCATGGATGAAGGCATCAGAATTATGGCCATTACATCGACACTAACCAGAGAATGAAGAATTTAGCCTAACTCCTACCACCCAATCAAATACTGCTCCAAGCCACAAGGTTCCTGCCAAATCAGTGCAAGTGAATAATCATTTCTGTGCAGAATCTGTGGATTATCACATGGACAGTATTCACCATTCAAGTGAATACCTCAAAATATCTGTTATTAGACAAGAAACTGCAGATGACCATTTACAAAAAAAGCACAAATGTTCCACATGTTGCTGGAGCAACTCAGCGGGTCAGGCAGCATCTGTGGGGAACATGGATAGGTGACGTTTCACAGAGTGCTGGAGTAACTCAGCGGGTCAGTCAGGCAGCATCTGTGGAGAACATGGATAGGTGACGTTTCACAGAGTGCTGGAGTAACTCAGCGGGTCAGGCAGCATCTGTGGAGAACATGGATAGGTGACGTTTCACAGAGTGCTGGAGTAACTCAGCGGGTCAGGCAGCATCTGTGGAGAACATGGATAGGTGACGTTTCACAGAGTGCTGGAGTAACTCAGCGGGTCAGTCAGGCAGCATCTGTGGAGAACATGGATAGGTGACGTTTCACAGAGTGCTGGAGTAACTCAGCGGGTCAGGCAGCATCTGTGGAGAACATGGATAGGTGACGTTTCACAGAGTGCTGGAGTAACTCAGCGGGTCAGGCAGGCAGCATCTGTGGAGGATAGATAGGTGATATTTCAGCTTGGGACCCTTCTTCAGGCTATTGGACATTTCGGGTCGGGACCCTTCACCTATCACTCGTCCAGAGGTGCTGCCTGACTCACTGAGTTACTGCAGCTCAGTGGTTTTATTAAGTTACATATATTTATGTATTAAGATTACATAAATTATGGGAAAGTTGCTGGAATCTCAATAATTTGGGTTCTCTGTTCCTTACTCAAATAAAGTGGTATCAGAAAATTGGCCTTTTTTGGATTTAGCGTTAAGTGTGACATTTTCCCCTCGCACTGAGTGCCTTTGGGAGATGCCAAGAGATTTGCCTCATTTATGCCCTATAGGCCATGATTTTATTATAACATTATCAATTTCAAGTAGGCACTTCACACCTACCGTGAACCACTGCTATTTAGCCTCTCCCTCCACTGGGAAAACACAAAATTTACTTCAATCGGAACACCGTTTTCTAACTAACTGATATGTACTATCTTGCAATCATTGCAAAGGCCAATATAAGTGAGGACATTACAGCCAAAGTTAGGATGTAAACTCCAAACTATCTTGTATGGATCTTCTTTGTATTTTCTCGACATTTATTGTATTCTTACCATCCTCATTTTTTCTTAACAGTTCGCCCAACTGGCTGGATTTGGCATGTATTTGCATTTGGTTAAAATAATATATTTTAACCAAATGATCGTTTAACTACAGAAGTGGAAATATCAGACGCCAACGTTTCTTCAAGCAAGTTCGAACAAAAACATTCCACACTCATTCTGACTGCAATGAACCAAATCAATTCAAATTCAGCAATCAAATGCTGTTTACCTCCGCAGTAATTTGACCTGGAGTGGCAAGAAACTGCAGACGCTGGTATCTCCAGTAAAACACAGAGTGCTGGAGTAACTCAGCGGGTCAGGCAGCATCTATGGAGGGAATGGGTAGATTACGGTTCATGTCACGCCAACCCGACCCGCTGGGTTACTCCAGCACTGTGTGTTATGATAGGAATCCATGATCAATTAATTGCAAGAAAAACCCAGCCACAACACATTTTCAAAACTGCACTAATTTGTAATTGTATGCATTTAAAATCAAGGGGGGGGGGGGGAGGGAAGGAGAGAAAGAAAGAAAAATAAGAGACTAACTGTTACATTGCTATCCAAGCGATGGTTCACCTCAAGAGTCCAACTGCAATAAACGCCTACTGTTGAATGATGCAACTGGTGTATAAGTCCTTTAGCCCAGCTTACATTTCTACCTATTTGCTTTAGTAATCCTCAGCACAGTTGGCTGGATTATCAATGCAAGAAGACAACTGCTGCCACCCCCAGCCCATTCCAACAGCTTCCAGAAGCTGGACAAACGCAGACAAAAGCCACGCCTTGAAACGCAGAATCACTATCCCACTTATCTTTCTAGCATGTGGTGGAGGCGCCACTGAAAATAAGGGAAGGGATTCCATGCCAGTGGGCCATGTGAGTGGCAAGGGTGGGGGAGAAATGGATGATATTTGAGCAATGTGTGTAAACAGCATTGAATAGCCTCTGAAAATGTCGGATGCATTTTTTGCACAGCTCATGTATTGTACATATTTATTACTTGAATAAAGTCTATTTTGATTTTTTTTTAAATAAATACATTTTGAACAAATGTGTAAATTTCCCCCTAATCCAGGAAAGGCACTAAAGCCTTTCTCTTTAAACTAATCCCTGCGTTAGAAGGATGCGGAACTTAAATCCCTCCTCGCCACCTGCTGCACACCTATTTCTCACACTATTCCGTCCCTTCCTCTCCCACCCCCACCCCACCCCTGGCTTCACACTTCACTCCTCCTCTTCTCTCCTCACCAGACACCATTTTGTCTTCCCTTTCATCTCCAGCCTTTGTCACTCACTCCACCATCTGTCAATGATTCCCCCCCTCACCCACCTATTTGCCATATCTTCTCCAGCTTTCTCCCCCTCTACTCCATCAAACTGCAGAACGGTCCCTCCACAGATGCTGCCTGACCCGTGGAGTTTCCCCAGCACGTTGGATTTTGATGCTAAACTTAAAGTTCAGCATGTGAGTGCGTGGACTATCTTTGATCAGTGCCTCGTGTGCTACATCTAGAACTGACAACTATCCAGGAAACTTTCCAGGAAACTAGCAGCTTTTATCTGGGGATTAATGAGGAAAGGAACACATTTTCAGATGACAATCTTTAACATCTTGGTAAACAAAAATGCTGGAGAAATTCAGCGGGTGAGGCAGCATCTATGGAGCGAAGGAATAGGCAACGTTTTTGGGTCTCAACCCGAAACGTTGCCTATTTCCTGCGCTCCATAGATAGAAACATAGACATAGAAACATAGAAAGTAGGTGCAGGAGTAGGCCATTCGGCCCTTCGAGCCTGCACCGCCATTCAATATGATCATGGCTGATCATCCAACTCGGTATCCTGCACCTGCCTTCTCTCCATACCCCCTGATCGCTTTAGCCACATCTAACTCCCTCTTAAATATAGCCAATGAACTGGCCTCAACTACCTTCTGTGGCAGAGAATTCCAGAGACTCACCACTCTCTGTGTGAAAAATGCTTTCCTCCTCTCGGTCCTAAAGGACTTCCCCCTTATCATTAAACTCAATAAACTTCCCCCTTATCATTAAACTGTGAAATTGCTATATTTAAGAGGGAGTTAGATGTGGCCCTTGTGGCTAAGGGGATCAGAGGGTATGGAGAGAAGGCAGGTACGGGATACTGAGTTGGATGATCAGCCATGATATTGAATGGCGGTGCAGGCTCGAAGGGCCGAATGGCCTACTCCTGCACCTAATTTCTATGTTTCTATGACCTCACCCGCTGAGTTTCTCCAGCATTTTTGTCTACCTTAGATTTTCCAGCATCTGCAGTTCCTTCTTAAACATCTGTAACATCTTGTTATTTTAAAAAACATCAAAATCTTAAGAAGGACATTTCAAAATACATTTTGAAAATGCAAAATACATTTTAGCAGTTTATATTTAATGAAAGTTAGACGATTTAAAAGATGCAGATTAACACATGTAAACACAAGTAAGGCATGAAACGTGAAGTAGGCAATGTTTGTAAAAGCTCTTCATTTCAACTATATAAATTATTAGTCCTTTCATTTCCTCGTTCTGCCTCAGACCATATCCAATTTCACAAGAGGTTAATCAACACAGATGCACATCATAGTATTTCAATTCTGATCATCACAGCTTAAATTTCATTCTGGGTCAATAATTCACAGGACCTTTGTGTTGCACTAGCTAAGCAGAAGATTTGCACTTGATTTATTCTACACGTAAATGAAATGATGGGAGTGCAAAGGCAATGATAAAATACCAGATTTTTGTTAGGTAACAACAAGAAACTATCACAATTATAGAACCTTACAGCCTGTGCCAGGTTTCTGAAAAGCCCATCCAATTAGTTCCATTCTTCTAACCAGCTTTCCCCCTGAGTACTGCCATGCACTCACTATTCCCCTTTCAAAGGGATTTTAATGGAGTCTTTTTTTTATACATTTGGATGTCACAGAAAACTTTGAATAAATTCAAACAAGCTAAAAGAGTTGCCATGGCGTTAACCTGCATCATTAACATTAGAACAGATGGAGATATCTTTGTGAAATAAGATTAAAAGGCAATTAGAACTACAAATTGGTGACTATTCCTTTCATCCAAGGTCAACAGCGTATAGAAAAGCACCGCACGTTCCCCAAGGATAGTAAAGAAGATGATACATCAACAACAAGAGGGAATTAAACCAAATATTTGCCATTCACACATGGGTAAGGAGCAGACACACGGGAATTGTTCCCAGACATCAAACTGACCGATCGGGCTGAACATTAGAGTGGTCAAACTCTGCCATCTTTTGCCGACAAATTAAAATGATAGCTTGTTTAAATTCACAGCCTCTGCACAGTTTGTACGGGTACTGCATGCTTGCACAGAATGCGCAGATGGGAGACACAAGGAACTGCAGATACTGGTTTACAAAAAAAAAGACACCGTGCTGGAGTAGACTCAGTGGGCCAGGCAACATCTGAGGAAGAAGGGTCCTGATCCAAAACGTCACCTATCCATGTTCTCCACAGATGCTGCCTGACCCGCTGAGTTACTCCAGCACTCTGTGAAACGTCACCTATCCACGTTCTCCACAGATGCTGCCTGACCCGCTGAGTTACTCCAGCACTCTGTGAAACGTCACCTATCCATGTTCTCCACAGATGCTGCCTGACCCACTGAGTTACTCCAGCACTCTGTGAAACGTCACCTATCCATGTTCTCCACAGATGCTGCCTGACCCACTGAGTTACTCCAGCACTCTGTGAAACGTCACCTATCCATGTTCTCCACAGATGCTGCCTGACCCACTGAGTTGCTCCAGCACTCTGTGAAACGTCACCTATCCATGTTCTCCACAGATGCTGCCTGACCCACTGAGTTGCTCCAGCACTCTGTGAAACGTCACCTATCCATGTTCTCCACAGATGCTGCCTGACCCGCTGAGTTACTCCAGCACTCTGTGAAACGTCACCTATCCATGTTCTCCACAGATGCTGCCTGACCCGCTGAGTTACTCCAGCACTTAGTGTCATTTTTTGCAGATATGAGCGGTTACACAAAGCAAAGAGTTTTAATTCCCAACACCCAGGAGAATGAAGTTTGGATATGAATGTCATGTGAACAACAACCTCTTAAACTGGATATAGTCGTTACAGATACAGGATAATGCCATCTCCATAACATTCTCATGAATGGAACAAGTTTACAATTACATTCTTTACTCGTTTGAAATATGCATACAGGTGGCACACAAAAATTATAATGTACTGAATTATTATTTTTTTAATTATTTGAGTCATTTCCATAAAGCCTTCAGTGTCCCAACAAGCTCCAGTGACTAAAGTAAAACAAAACTCCAATGTTTGGTGCTGGAGGCAGAAGAAATCCATCAGGCCTGGATAGAGTGGGTATGGGGCTGAAGTTTCCACTTGTGGGAAACTCTAGGTCCAGTCACAGCCTCAGAATAAAAGGATGTTCCTTCGGGAAGGAGACGAGGAAGAATTTCTTTAGTCAGAGGGTGGTGAATCTGTGGAATTCATTGCCTCAGACGGCTATGGAGGCCAAGTCAGTGGATATATATACGGGTGTCCAGGGTTATGGTGAGAAGGCAGGAGAATGGGCTTGAGAGGGAGAGATGATTGAATGGCAGAACTTGATGGGCTGAATGGGCTAATCACTTATGAATGTGTGAAGAACCATCACGTGTGTAATTATCACCTGCAGAGACTTTGACTAACGATCAGGGAAAGTACAAGGATCCTTCAATTTACAAAAGAGGTTATAGCGATGTTGCATGGCAGTCGAGGTCGCGACCCGTGACCCGTAACGCCAACTGGAGTACACGCGGTGAAGTGCAGGTATGCACTTACCATGGCTTCTGGCGAAGCGGGAAGAATTCCAAAAGTGAGGAGAAATGATGGTAGAGAGAAGCGACAGCTGAAGGGACAACAACAGCTAAAGTGGTTGGCGAACATTGGCCGTGCAGATATCAAGATTGAAAATATTGGGAAATATCGTGTTTTCTCACTCATCAACAGCAAGGCATTATTTGTGGTTTTTCCCGATTCCTTTGGTCTCTAAAAAGTTTCAGAAGTGATAAATCTGTCTGTAAAATTTTTTTAATCGCCCATAGTTCTCAAGTGGGTTTTTACATGCAAAAAGAAAGCGCTTCTGAAGCTAAATTTACCATTAAAAAAAAAATCGCAAACCATATGTGGGTTTTGAATTACATTTTACTCAGATGCAAGCCAAGAAATGGCATAAATGTTCCAAATCTGAGGAAGGACATTATTGCCATAGAGGGAGTGCAGCGAAGGTTCACCAGACTGATTCCTGGGATGTCAGGACTGTCTTATGAACAAAGACTGCATAGACTCGGTTTATACTCTCTAGAATTTAGGAGATTGAGAGGGGATCTTATAGAAACTTACAAGATTCTTAAGGGGTTGGACAGGCTAGATGCAGGAAGATTGTTCCCGATGTTGGGGAGGTCCAGGACAAGGGGTCACAGCTTAAGGATAAGGGGGAAATCCTTTAGGACCGAGATGAGAAGGACTTTTTTCACACAGAGCGTGGTGGGTCTCTGGAACTCTCTGCCACAGAGGGTAGTTGAGGCCAGTTCATTGGATATATTTAAGAGAGATGTGGCCCTTGTGGCTAAGGGGATTAGAGGGTATGGAGAGAAGGCAGGTACGGGATACTGAGTTGGATGATCAGCCATGATCACATTGAATGGCGGTGCAGGCTCGAAGGGCCGAATGGCCTATTCCTGCACCTAATTTCTATGTTAGCTGTTAATTGGACATAATCAACCTCAGCAAATTGACAATATCTTTGAATGGGAGTGAGTGTTCAAGCTGTCCGGACATTTTATTATTTGCCAAACTATACATCTCAATAGCATAATGATAGAAAACTTACTTTTCCACACACCACTCGTAAGCCTGGAGATTTTTTTAATGATAAATTTAGCTTCAGAAGAGTTTTCTTTTTGCAGGTAAAAACCCACTTGAGAACTATGGGCGATTAAAAATTTTACAGCCAGATTTATCACTTCTGAAACTTTTTAGATACCAAAGGAATCAAGATAAAAACACAAATAGTGCCTTACATCACTGAGGATGCGTCCCAGCGCATCTAGAAGATGTATATTTTTCACATTGAAGTCTGCCTCAGCCAGTGGCACCTAGGGATAGACTGGGTGACAACCAAGAATAGTTTGGTGACTACTGGAGAGACAGTTGACGGCACCCCGGAAAGGCTGGGTTAGCACCCAACAAAGCTACGGAAAGGCCTAATGAACCATCGTGGCCTGAACATCCATCAGGCGAGAATGAAATGCTCGGAGAAGGAGAAAGAGGTGCAGCCAGCGCACAGGCCTTGAACCTGGTGAGACGCAGGAGGAGCCCGGCCGGGAGCCACCCCACAGAGCCCAGTCCCTCCATGCACTAGAGTCTCCCAACCCCTGCAGAGTAGTTATTAAGATGGCTGATCCGTGGGCGGTTGCTGCTGGGACGCAAGTCGGGGCCTGATCAATCCCGGCTGGGTCGCCTGGGCGAGGGTGTCTGATGTTGTGAGACCCGAAACACCCGGTGACCCCAGGTCACATCACTGAGGATGCGTCCCAGCGCATCTAGAAGATGTATATTTCTCACACTGTTGATGAAATGCAGTGAGCAAACGCGATCATTCCCAATATTTTCAATCTTGATATCTGCACGGCCAATGTTCGCCAACCACTTTAGCTGTTGTTGTCCCTCCAGCTGTCGCTTCTCTCTACCATCATTTCTCCTCACTTTTGGAATTCTGGAGTAGGATAAATGTCTCTCACGGTGACCCCGATTCCCACAATTATTTACAGCGCAAAAATTGACCATTTCGGCATTTTCTAACAGGTAAGAAAGTACGCGTTTCGTGTGTTAACAGTGTATGCGGAGGCTGCCATGTCCTCCAGATTGAGCTGCTCCATGCATCACGCCCTTTGACCCGATGACCTTACGTGCAACCCCCCTACAGTCCAAGAAAACAATGAAGGAACACTCCCATTAGTCACTGTCAAAACTCAGATCGATTCCCAGAATCCAAACATTTTCATCAAAAAACACCAAAAACACAAAAATATTAAAAGCTATAAAATATAGAATATAGAATGAAAGAGGCTACCAATGCTGGTTTACAAGTAGAAAATAATAGCATATAGTTTCACAGCAATAAAAGATTAAACTAATTAGAAGCATAAAAACACATGGTGTTTACAGAGTACTATGTTTACATATCTGTTGTCCTGCTGCAAGTAAGAATGTCATTGTTCTGTTTCAGGGCAAACGACAATAAAACACACTTGACTCTTGACATACATAGCATATCCTCTCAGGGCACTCAGCAAACATACAAGAGAAACCGAAGATAGACACAAAATGCTGGAGTAACTCAGCAGGACAGGCAGCATCTTGAGAAGAACACACTCCCTGTCCAGAACGTTCCCTTGTAGACGCTGCCACCTTCACCACACTGCCCCCCCCCTTCTCCACTCCTTGGCCTCTTCCCCCATCAGTTTTGCCCACCCTCTTCCCCAGCCCCACTCACCTAGGCAGCTGTACCTCGAGTAGATTGCCGTCTGTATTGACACGGCTGTCAACAAAAGAATGGGCTCTGCTGGACTAGAATTTCAATTGCCCCTTTATTCTGTCAGCAGGCTTTGGTCCTTATAGTGGGGAAAAACCCTCATAAATTGAGCTCATATTTTCCCTCAAAAAGTCAATGGTATTATAGTGAAAGTTGGCAAACAGAACATTCACTAATACAGGGATACCGGTTAAAAAACAACTTGTGTATTCTCTTGGGACGTTCTGCACAAGAGACACTAGGAAGAGATAGGATACAAGCCAGCAAACTATTTTGCAGCTTGCCCCCACAAACTGTGTGATAATGACCAGATAATTCCAGCGATGCGAATCCAGGAATCCATATTGGCAATGGGAGCTCCACGCTCTTCCAATATATAATCCCACGGCATCTTGTACTTCCACCGTCTAGGGGACAGCGTATGCATGCAAGCTCAGTTTATCATTTATTCACTCCCCCAGTCCTGCAGCAGCTTGTGGTCAAGTCTCTGGAACATGAAACCTTGTGATGCCACCCACTGAGACACACACAGCTGAGACTCGAGGCTCTCTTACCAAATTGCAAATTAATTATCAGCCACACTGCCTTTGAATTTCTGTTACAACTGTACATGTATTAAGGAACACGTTGAAAAGAAGTACATTTTGCATTGTTTTGTCTTTTACCTGACAAATTCTGAGAGGGTGAATTCTATTCCATATATATTTTATAGAGTTGGCATTGTGTTATATTTTACAAACTGGGTATTATGTTTATCCCATGTACTTGGGCAGTGACTTGTGAATTCTGCAAGGGTGAAATTACTTCATGGGCAGCACAGCAGATCCAGCCGCTGCTTTACAGTGCCACGCACCTGGGTTTGATCCTCACCTCGGATGCTGTCAGTGTGGAGTTTGCATCTTCTCACTGTGACTGTGTGGGTTTCCTCCTGGTGCTCCGGTTTAGGTTAATTGGTTTGGTATAAATGTAAATTGTCCTTAGTGAGTGTAGGATAGCGTTAATGTGTGGGGATTGCGGGTCAGCATGGACCTGTTGGGCCGAAGGGCCTGTTTCCACGCAGTATCGCTAAATTAAATTAAACAATGGTGCCACATGTGCAACGTGCAAATGTGCCAATGTACAGTGAAATTATTTTCTTACCAACAAGTCAGTAGAGTGGTGCCAAGCCACCCCCATTGTACAGAAAGAGTCCACGGAGCCCGCATGCAAGAGGCGTCGTGTTTTGGTGTCATGTTTTGGTACCATTTTCCAAGTCCAGTCCATGCTCCAGTTGTTACCCAGTCAAGCAAGCTCCAGACTGCTGCTGCCTCCAGCCATCGCCTTCCTTGGTCGACCAGCAACCAACGCCCGGCCCTCTCCTCCCCGCCCACCTTTGTGCCCCGGGGCTGTCTCTCTGGTGTTACTACATGCTAGCACGACTTTGAACTTATTCACCTGTGATTCACATGACTAGTAAGGTAGGGTTTTTTTCCCCCTTGAGTCACCAGGGTGGATTCATCAATTAAAAATTAAAATCCCTATTTGTTTTCAGAGGAATGATGACATATTGGACATGACAAGGCTTCTGAAAGCACTGTTGTCTGTATCCTAGCTTGCACGTCAGGTCTCATCCACCCATCACTGTTATGCTTGCTAGCTCCCATTAGCTCCTGGATAAGCTGTGCTGTGACATTTTAAATCCATAATGGGCCTCTTTCCTCCTGCTCCTCAAAGCACTGAGATCTTGTGTTCCTAGGGTTCTGACCCTTTGAGGGACATTGACTTGAACCATTTTCTCTATATGTGCCAAGCCAGTGAAGACATTAAGCACTGCAAGACGCTCCCTCAATCCCTCCGTCTCCTGCATCTTTTTCTCATGGGTTCCTCCTTCGGTTGCTTTTCCCATGTCTTCTAATTCTAAAACCACCTTCACTTACCGCAAACACCTTGGGACATGTTATTATATTACAATATATTATATTATGCACAGTAGGGACGATAAAAAAAAAGGTGACAGATTGTATACTGGACATTAAAGATTGAATTAAAATAGCGATGCAGCCCAGAAACAGGCCACTCAGCCCACCACAACCATTGACACAAGTTCTATGTTATCCCACTTTCTCATCCACTCCCTGCACACTAGGGGCAATTAACAGAGGCCAATTAACCTACAAACCTGTACCTCTTTGGAGTGTGGGAGGAAACCAAAGATCTCGGAGAAAACCCACGCGGTCATAGGCAGAACGTACTAACCCCGAATAGACTGCACCCGTAGTCGGGATCGAACCCGGGTCTCTGGCGCTGTGAGGTCAATGATCTTAATTCCGTCTGCTGGAATGCTCCCGATTCCTTCTCTTCCCAGCGGTTAATATTACACCAAGTCCTGAACTGTTCAAGTCAATTGTCTGCATTAAGTTCACTGATATTAAAAATATTTCTTATACAACTTGCCCAAGACTCAAATGATTCCACATTCCAATCAAATTACTAAAGATTCCACAATTTATATCCTACCCAAGAGATGATGCGATGGACTATAATTATCCCCCCCTCATGACTCTCAGCATTCACATGGCATAAACCGCAGTAACTGGCAATAACATTCAAGTGCAATAAACTGCAGGATATCCTTGGGCGCATTGGCAATTGCAAAGTTAAAGTACAAAATTAAATTGGCAAGGACAACAAATCTGACAAAGTGTCCCAACCACAGACGTCATCTGTCCAGGTTAAAATCTAATTCACCTTTTCATTTATCTTCTACCAAAGTGGATGAGCTCACAATTCCCCACATTATATTTCACTGCACGATAGGCATGATTAAAAAGATAATGTTTCAGGTCGAGACCCTTCTTCAGTCTGATGAAAGGTCTCGACCTGAAACATCACCCATTCCTTCTCTCCAGAGATGCTGCCTGCCCGCTGAGTTACTCCAGCATTTTGTGTCTATCTTCCTATACATGATTAAAAAGGTGACAGATCGTAGATCTTACACTAAAGATTGAATGAAAAAATAAAAATAGATCAGAGACAAACTTCAATCTCAAAAAAGAATGGTGAAATTATAATGCATATCCACTGTCAGTTAAAAGACAGTGAAGTCACTCAAGGATTAGAGGTTAGCCGGAATTGTTTGCTAGAACAGTGTAACCAGGAGTTATCAAGTGTATGATTCACGTACCTAAGGGGAGAGAGAACAAGCTGCGACTTTCCAGCTAGCTGTTGATTACCTTGTGAGCCATCAAATCCCATCACATGGTGTTATGTTTAAAAAAAAAATACAACAGCTTTGTGCTGTTGGTTTGGCCTAAATAAAGCCCGTTGTGGTGCTGAACAGGCAGACTCAGAGTGATACAATGTGGAAACGGGCCATTCGGCCCACTTTGCCCACACCAGCCAACATGATCAATCCACACTAGTCCCACCTGCCCGCGTTTGGTCCATATCCCTCCAAACCTGTCCTATCCACCTAGATCTCCAATGAGTTACAATGACTTATTCTATGAATTAAGGCAGAGTAGCAGGAGAGATACAACCTCAAAGATATCAAATGCAACAGGCATACAATGTTTGAATAAAAGCATGGATCCATAGACAAGTGTTCAGGATTCTGCGTGTGGGATTTTGTGATTTCTACCTGCATGGCACAGCTGAAATCTTTAAGAAGGAGCTGCAGATGCTGGAAAATCGAAGGTAGACAAAAATGCTGGCGAAACTCAGCGGAGTGAGGCCGATCTACGGAGTGAAGGAGATAGGCAACGTTTCGGGTCGAGACCCTTCTTCACCCGACCCGAAACGTTGCCTATTTCCTTCGCTCCATAGATGTGCCTCACCCGCTGAGTTTCTCCAGCATGCTGTCTACCAGCTGAAATCTTTGGTCACTTCCAAGCAGCTTTGGGCTTTTTGCTGACCCTATCTAACCTCCATTAACTCGACATGTCAATAACTCTCATGCAAGCATCCCGACCTGTTAAGCTAATTAACCTCAAATGTGTGAAGTACACCACTTTCATTTTGTCAATGTAATGATTTAAACAAGCGTAACAAGTATTCATGGCAGAGTACAAGACAGTATTAATTAGGTAATCTCCAGGGCCTGCAAAGGTGCAGTAAAGAGGGCTCATTCATTTTGCATGTGTAAACAGGGGAGCAAGCTTTCTAACAATGAAGAATGTGATGGCATCATTTTAGATTGCACACAAGGAAAGATCAAGAACGACACTGTGCCATACGTGCTTGTAATGTAACGTGCAACAGGCCCTGGAGATCTCACACAACCCCTACAAGTACTGTACTGATTACTGCAACAAGAATAAGTGGTCATGGTGCAAGTGAAGATGACAGAATGGTATAGCACAGATGGTCATCCATGCAACATATTCACAATGGCTGTCTGCAGGATATTACATATTCCCTGAAAAGTGGAATGTACAAACCATGCTTCCACATGGCACGTGGAGGCTTTCCTTTTTCACCATTTATATCAACTAGCATCAACAAAGAAGGAATTACTACTGTTGTGTTAAAGAAGGAACTGCAGATGCTGGAGAATCGAGGGTACACAAAAGGCTGGAGAAACTCAGCGGGTGCAGCAGCATCTCAGGAGCGAAGGAGATAGGCAACGTTTCGGGCCGAAACCCTTCGTCTGAAGAAGGATTTTGGCCCGTAACGTTGCCTATCTCCTTCGCCTTTTGTGTACCAAGGAATTAATACTGCAAGTTACTGAAGTCACAAACTGGAGACTTTGAGATAAACACATGGATATGTAGGGAATGGAGGGGCTATGGATCATGTGCAGCCAAGTTTGGCACCTACATTGTGGACCAACGAGCCTATTCCTGTGGTGCGCTGGACAGTTCTATGTTCCACATCACCTTGGTCTGCCAGATGAGCTAGCTTTAGATTTATAAGAAGGTAGACAAAAATGCTGGAGAAACTTAGCGGGTTAGGCAGCATCTATGGAGCGAAGTAATAGGTGACGTTTCGGGTTGAGACCCTTCTTCAGACAGCCACCCCCCCCCAGCTGTAGATTTATGATAAGCCCCTCAGGCTTGATACTCCCATCAAAAGAAACAGTGCCAGTTTCACAGAAGGCCGAGGAGCAATTTAAACTAAATTGGTTTAAAATTGTAAGATCTCATAAGCTTGGGGCAGAAACTATTTTCTCTGTTAGAAGAATACAGAGCCACGAGACCATGTTATAAAAGGAGAGCTAACCAGTTCAGAAGAGCAATCAGTTCAAAACATTTTTCACACTGAAAGGGTATTGCAAATCTGGAATTCTCATTTCCAAAATGCTTTGGATACTGGTTTGGTTGAAACATTTGACTTAGCTCACTTGATTATTACGGAAAGGCATCAAATGGCATATCAAAAGCTTTGAGGAACAAATAAAATCATTCTGTATTTAGTTTGTTAATGGTTTAAGGGGCTGATTGCCTTCAGCCATCTGATGCAGAATACCCCTCAGCAGTGGGAATTCTCTTTACAATAACGAGAGAGCTGTCTATTCACTGCATCGTTTTAACAGCTGAGATACTCATCCATAAAAGAAGAACAATGGTCCGAATGTTGTGGGGACGTAAGATACTGCAGCTGCTGCAAATTTGAGCAATAAACAAAGTGCTGGAGAAACTCTGCGGATCAGACAGTATCTGTGGAAGGAATGGGTAGAAAATGTTTCAAGTCATGATCCTCTGAAGAATCCTGACGTGGTATTCCCAACCTGAAACGTTCCGAGTTTATCTCCCTCCGCAGTCGCGGCCTGAGCTGCCGAGTTCCTCCAGTACTTTATGTTTTGGCCAGAATGTTCTGGTCAACAAAGCAATGGTCATTCACTGGATATAAGGAGGACCCTTCTTCAGTCTGACGAAGGATCTCGATCCAAAACGTCTCCCATTCCTTCTATCCAGGGATAACCATATAACAATTACAGCACGGAAACAGGCCCTTCCAGTCCGTGCCGACCATTTATTTTATCCTAGTCCCATCTACCTGCACTCAGACCATACCCCTCCATTCCCTTCCCGTCCATATACCTATCAACTTTACTTTTAAATGTTAAAATCGATCCTGCCTCCACCACTTCTGCAGGAAGATCATTCCACACAGCCACCACTCTCTGAGTAAAGAAGTTCCCCCTCATGTTACCCCTCAACTTCTGTCCCTTAATTCTCATGTCATGCCCTCTTGTTTGAATCTTTCCTACCCTCAATTTCCTACCCAGGATGCTGCCTATCCCGCTGAGTCACTCCAGCACTTTGTAGTCTAAGGCACCAACGGGGTCTGAGCTGGCTGCTTCTGGACTGTCAGTGGAGAGGACAGACTGGAACAGGAGATGAGAGTGTAACTGACCCATCAGTACATTCGCTGGTATCCACAAGACCTGGCAACCTCCGTGGCATGGATCTCCTCCGCAACAAGTCCCCCACTTGTGTACAAGCACTGGCACAAAATGAGCAATGGCAGTCGGTATCAAACTCACTAAGTAGGTTTTACACCCAAACACAGCGAAGTACTCTCACAGGACGAAAGCCAGTAAGTAAAATGCACACTTTCCAAATTAATATTCTAAACATTTTGCTGAGAGTAAACGTTTAAAAAACACATTGAATTGGTAGAGCTCAAATATTAAAAATGTCAAAAGTGTTTAAAAATTCTGCTGAGGTCATGATGAATCAACATGTGAAAAACTAGTTTTAACTTTTTAAAAGATTGTAATAGTTACACGCATACCTTCCACAAAAAAACACAACACTGTTTTTACAGGAAGTTTTTCTCACTTGGTCACCAATTTCTGAGCTAGGTAAATCTATGCTGAATAGGATTGCAGATCTATGGACAAGGAAGAACACATCGGCAACTTATGGATTTCCCCTTTTAATTGCATAATTCACCTTAACTAAATCACTTTGAACCATGCCTCTGCCAAACAGTACATACATAATTTGTTCTATATCTCTCTGTGCCACGTCTATATCTCTTATTTACCACTGAGTTACTCCAGCTTTTTGTGTCTATCTTCAGTTTAAACCTGCATCTGCAGTTCCTTCCTGCAAACATCAGAAATATCACGGAGACACAATAGACTGCAGATGCTATAATCTGGGTTAAAACTCAAAGTGCTGGAGGAACTTAGCGGGTCAGTCAGCATCTGTGGAGGGAATGAACAGTCAACGGCACAAATGTTGTCCCACTGAATTCCTCCAACGGTTCGTTTTTTGCATCAATTTTAAATTCAACCGGGTCACAGCAGTAGTGCATAGACTGTCAAAGTCAGCAGTTTGACTGACTCCACAGTAAATCCCCCAGCTTTTGGCTGCTCAACACCATTGCCTCAGCAACATCTAGGTCTACTGCAACTGATGATTCAGCAGATAACTAGAACAGAATGCCAGTTAAAAAGTGATATTTTAAAGCAACTTTCTCCCTCACTTTCTGCAAATATACACTGAGAATATTGGCATTACTCGTGTCATTTTGTTCCAACTTCTTTAGTTTAGTTTAGTTGAGATACAACGCGGAAACAGGCCCTTCGGCCCACCGAGTCTGTGCCGACCAACAATCCCCGAACACCAACACTATCCTACACACACTAGCGACAATTTACAATTATACCAAGCGAATTAGCCTACAGACCTGTAAGTCTTTGGAGTGTGAGGAAACCGGAGCACCCGGAGAAAACCCATGCATGTCACGGGGAGAACGAACAAACTCCGGACAGGCAGCACCCGTAGTCAGGATCAAACCCGGGTCTCTGGTGCTGTGAGGCAGCAACTCTACCGCTGCGCCACATAGTGCCACCCTAAATGCCAACGTCAGTTAGAATCACAGATGATCAAAAGAGTACAGAAAAAGATCCATATTCCTAGGCAGACAGTAAACCAGCGCAGTAAACCAGTGCTTAGGTCATTCAACACACACTGGTGTATCAGATCAGCTGCGCACAGAGCGCTGATGTCCAGTGGATTCCCATCAGAGACTGCACAGGGAGAGGCATCTCCACAGGAAAACCAAAAACCCTCCTAAAACAAATAGCAAAACACCGATAAACATGTCAAAGACAACCAGAAACTGACTTCTTTTAAAGCTGCTGTCCTTCCAATTGGAAGATTTAGTGCCTCGTCTTTGCAGGTTAGTAGCCAGCTGGGCTTTTTCCTAGCCAAATACCCAGCTCCATTCCAAAATTAAACCATTTATTTTCAGCCAGACAGCACAGCTTTCAGCTGTTAAGCTAGCCTATTGACTTTGGCTGCATTGTTCCCAAAATCCCCCCCCCCCCCCCCACCTCTCTCAGAAAAACATGGGCACCCTTCAGAATTAGAGGCAACATTATAATACAGAGATTATAGTGCAGTATTCACTGCCGCTCTCTGCTCAAACCAATTCATTAGCAGACAGTAAACAGACAAAAATCACAATCTCTGCAAAAGGGCAGGGGGGGGCAGGACGGGGGGCGGGGGGGAGTAGCACTGGGGAATAATCCATCTTCTTGACAATGTAGAAATCAAGTCAGGAATCAGGTCCCCATCTACCAGAAGTAAAGAGAATCAATTAACTCCCAAAGACACTGAGTGCTAGAGTAACTCAGCCGGTCAGGCAACATCTCTGGAGAGAACATGCATAGGCAATGTTTCAGGTTGGGACCCTTCTATTCATTTCTCCTGAGATGCTGCGACTCCAGCACTCGATGCGTTCTTTCGTATACCAGCGTCTGCAGTTCTTTATAACCATATAACCATATAACAATTACAGCACGGAAACAGGCCATCTCGGCCCTTCAAGTCCGTGCCGAACAACTTTTTTCCCTTAGTCCCACCTGCCTGCACTCATACCATAACCCTCCATACCCTTCTCATCCATATGCCTATCCAATTTATTTTTAAATGATACCAACGAACCTGCCGCCACCACTTCCACTGGAAGCTCATTCCACACCGCTACCACTCTCTGAGTAAAGAAGTTCCCCCTCATGTTACCCCTAAACCTCTGTCCCTTAATTCTAAAGTCATGTCCTCTTGTTTGAATCTTCCCTATTCTCAAAGGGAAAAGCTTGTCCACATTAACTCTGTCTATCCCTCTCATCATTTTAAAGACCTCTATCAAGTCCCCCCTTAACCTTCTGCGCTCCAGAGAATAAAGACCTAACTTATTCAACCTATCTCTGTAACTTAGCTGTTGAAACCCAGGCAACATTCTAGTAAATCTCCTCTGTACCCTCTCTATTTTGTTGACATCCTTCCTATAATTGGGCGACCAAAATTGTACACCATACTCCAGATTTGGTCTCATCAACGTCTTGTACAATTTTAACATTACATCCCAGCTTCTATACTCAATGCTCTGATTTATAAAGGCTAGCATACCAAAAGCTTTCTTTACCACCCTATCTATATGAGATTCTACCTTCAAGGAACTATGCACGGTTATTCCCAGATCCCTCTGTTCAACTGTATTCTTCAATTCCCTACCGTTTACCATGTACGTCCTATTTTGATTTGTCCTGCCAAGGTGTAGCACCTCACATTTATCAGCATTAAACTCCATCTGCCATCTTTCAGCCCATTTTTCCAACTGGCCTAAATCACTCTGTAGACTTTGGAAATCCTCTTCATTATCCACAACACCCCCTATCTTGGTATCATCTGCATACTTACTAATCCAATTTACCACCCCTTCATCCAGATCATTGATGTACATGACAAACAACAAAGGACCCAACACAGATCCCTGAGGCACCCCACTAGTCACCTGCCTCCAACCCGACAAACAGCCATCCACCATTACCCTCTGGCTTCTCCCATTCAGCCACTGTTGAATCCATCTTGCTATTCCTGCATTTATACCCAACAGTTGAACCTTCTTAACCAACCTTCCATGAGGAACCTTGTCAAAGGCCTTACTGAAGTCCATATAGACAACATCCACTGCTTTACCCTCGTCAATTTCCCTAGTAACCTCTTCAAAAAATTCAAGAAGATTAGTCAAACATGACCTTCCAGGCATAAATCCATGTTGACTGTTCCTAATTAGACCCTCTTTATCCAGATACTTATATATATTATCTCTAAGTATCTTTTCCATTAATTTGCCCACCACTGAAGTCAAACTACTAGTCTTTATTTCTACAATTAAGTGTCGCGAGTCTGATCCACGGCAACGTCCATTAATATAGCAAAATAAGACTTCAAGACAAAAGTCTGATCACATTAAAAGATTAGAACAGCCAGTTAAAAGCTTGGCCGAGGTGAACTGCAAACGAAAACGCTGGAAACACGAGGTGGCCAGCTTAGTGGATTGTCTGAAAATAAAATAATAGGGTCAAGTGTAGGAAGGAACTGCAGATGCTGGTTTACACCGAAGATAGACACAAAATGCTGGAGTAACTCAGCAAGACAGGCAGCATCTCTGGAAAGAAGGAATGGGTGCCTTTTTGGGACGAGACCCTTCTTCAGATCTATAATAGGGTTAAGGATGGAATGCCCGAGTCCAGGCCACAACAACTGTAAGGACAGCTGCAAATGGCACTGCAATTAATTTCAGTGATGTTCAAGAGGCCAGGAGTGCTGACATCTCATAAAGAGTTGCGGGCTAGGGGCAGTGATAATGATCCAAGGGTGTGAGACCATGGAGGAAAGGGAAAACAAGCTTGAGAATTCATTGTTTTAAAATAAGAAAATGAGGATTGTCAATCCTGAATTGGTGTAGCTCAGGAAACACTGATTCGGCAAAAATACAAAGTGCTGGAGTTACCCAGTGGGTCACCCAGCCAGCACCTGTGTTTGTGGTCGGGTTCTTTCCAGGCTCGGGTAGAGATGTAGAACAGTACCATAAGCTAGAATACTATTTGCTTCTCCTCTACCCCACTGAGTCTGTGGAATTCTCTGCCTCAGAGGGCAGTGGAGGCAGGTTCCCAGGATGCTTTCCAGAGAGAGCTAGATAGAGCTCTTAAAAATAGCGAAGTTAGGGGATATGGGGAGAAGGCAGGAATGGGGTACTGATTGGGGATGATCAGCCATGATCACATTGAATGGCGGTGCTGGCTCGAAGGGGTGAATAGCCTACTCCTGCACCTATTGTCCATCGACATTGGACTTTATCGCTGGATCGATGAGCTACAGTATTGAGAACTTTATTCTGCACTCTGTCTGCACTCTGTATCTTCCCCTTTGCTCTATAGGGAGGTTTCACGGCAGTCGGGTCACGACCCATGACCCGTACTGTTGCTACGCTATGCCAAGTGGAGTACACATGATGAACTGCAGGTAAGCACTGACCGTTGCTTCCAGCGTAGCGAGCCCGTTAAAACCCGACCGCCGAAATTGTCAATTTTTGCGCTGTAAATAATTATGGAATCCGGGATAAGCGCGAGAGACATTTAGCCTACTTCAGAATTCCAAAAGTGAGGAGAAATGACTTTAGATAGAAGCGAGGGCTGAAAGGACAACAACAGCCAGAGTGCTTGACGAACATTGGCCGTTTGCTCACTGCATTTCATCAACTGAGGCATTATTTGGGTTTTTTCTTGGTTCCTTTGGCATCAAAAAAGTTTCAAAAGTGATAAATCTGTATGTAAATTTTTTTAATCGCCCATGGTTCTCAAGTGGGTTT
Source organism: Raja brachyura (assembly GCA_963514005.1). The sequence goes on from OY740790.1 coordinate 75,938,453, forward strand.
TTACATGCAAAAGGACAACGCCTCTGAAGCTAAATTTACAGCCAGATTTATCACTTCTGAGACTTTTTAGATACCAAAGGAATCAAGAAAAACCACAAATAATGCCTTGCTGTTGATGAAATGCAGCGAGCAAACGCGATCATTCCCAATATTTTCAATTCCGATATCTGCACGGCCAATGTTCGCCAAGCACTTTAGCTGTTGTTGTCCCTTCAGCTCTCGCTTCTCTTTACCTTCATTTCGCTTCACGTTTCGAATTCTGAAGTTGGGTACGTGTCTCTCACGCTTACCCCGACTTCCACCATTTTTTGCAGCGCAATAATTCAACATTTTGGCTGTTTTTAACAGGTAGGAAAGTACGCGTTTCTTGCATTAATAACATAAACCGGAAGTTACGGATATCCTCCAGATGGATTGAGCGGCTCCGTGCAACACGCCCTTTGACCCAGTGATCTTACATGCAACCCCCCTATTGTACATGAGTTTGAACAAATCATATCAATGTATGGTATATCTAATCTGTTTGTTTGGCATGCAAAACAAAGCTTTTCACCTCTGTACCTCGTGACAATAATAAATCTAAACCACAAAGTGCTGGAGGGGCTCAGTGGGTCAGGCAGCGTATGAGGGGGGGAATGGACAGACGGCATTTCCAGTCAGTGCCCTTCCTCTGGCTGATTCCAAGCAATGATCGGGACTTGCTACAGTAGGTAGCAAGGTAGCAGAACTTAGGTAGCAGAACTTACATTTTTGAAATCCTCTGCAGTGCCCAAAGAAGAGTTTGCAGTTAAAATCGGGTTAACGTGAACTTAATTAAGCTGCAGCACACTGCACTGATTTTATTTTTTTTAATTGCACAAGCCGGATTCTTTTCACAAAAAGGCTTTGTGCAAAGATAAATAATTAAATCGGTTTTAATAACCTCACTGAATCAGTGATTGCTTCTAGTAGCAAGATTGGCACCCAATGTAGACATGCTCTGTAACTCAATAGTTTCTACGAGTTTTGCAGCATAGAAATTGTTTCATTCATTACAGCCAGTCTCGTGTTTATGATCCACATCAATCTCATCCCATCGCTATTTGTTACAGCAATCATTTACAGGATTTGGGTGCAACGGGCAAGGCCAACATTTATTGCCCATCTCTAAACATCATTGAGATGATTGCCGAGTCATCGTCTTGAACTGGTGCAATATATCTATCTCTTTTCTTCCTGAAGTAATAATCCAGCTTCCCCATAAAGACAGGCAATTTTCATGCCTGCTATTCTCAAGGTAAGATTGCTCCCGATTCCCACATTCAAATAAAAACCTGCATTCCTTTAACACTTTACAAATCACTTTCAGAGAATCACAAGGTAGACAAAAATGCTGGAGAAACTCAGCGGGTGAGGCAGCATCTATGGAGCGAAGGAATAGGTGACGTTTCGGCTCGAGACGCCACCTATTTCCTTCGCTCCATAGATGCTGCTAAGATTCCGCTAAGTTTCTCCAGCATTTTTGTCCACCTTCGATTTTTCCAGCATCTGCAGTTCCTTCTTAAACATTCAGAGAATCACGAGATATTTTTCAGTCAACGAAACATTTATCAAGCACTATTGAAAAAGTGTCGATAAATCAGCTGCCAATTTGCGCTCAGCAAAATCCCACAGTTAACATATTAACTTGCAGACACAAGAAACTGCAGATGCTAACTTACAAAAAAGTGCTGGAGTAACTCAGTGGGTCAGGCAGCATCTCTGAAGAAAAATGATAGGTGATGTTTCATGTTCAGACCCTTCTTCAGTCTGGGGATATGGGGAGAAGGCATTAACGGGGTACTTGTTGGGCATGATCAGCCATGATCACATTGAATGGCGGTTCTGGTTCGAAGGGTGGAATGGCCTACTCCTGCACCTATTGTCTATCGACTGATTGTGGGGGACTGATTTGGGAAAAAGACCCAAAACATCACCCAAGGTTCAGGGGAGGCTTGATAGAAATATTTAAAATTATGAGAGGAATGACTAGTTATGAGGGTGCCTGGATCATGCTGCCAGGGGTGACGGTGGAGGCAGACATGATAGTGGTGTTGAAGAGGCTTTTAGATAGGAATGTGGGTATGCAGGGAATGGAGCGATATGGATCACGTGCAGGCAGAGATTAGTTAGTTTAACCTAGCACAGACATTATGGGCTGAAGGGCCTGTTCCTGTGCTGAACTGTTGTGGCTCCGCCAAAAGGAATTAGCAGGGAGGGAGAGGTTTGTGGAACTGAAAGGCTTGCTGTGAAGATGGCAATACCGTCGGCATTGGGAACAACATAGGGGGTGGGGCTCGATAACTTAAAAATATCAAGTTAACACAAGCAATTATACATTTCCAGATGTAGAAAAGTGAGTGAGTTTGGGTGAAGGAGGGTGCAAAGGTTATTATAATGGGGACTGTCTGTGCTCTGCCCACTCCTCCCCCCCCCCACTGCCCACACTCCTCCCCCCCCACTGCCCACACTCCCCCCCCACTGCCCACACTCCTCCCCCACTGTCCCCACTCCCCCCCCAACTGTCCCCACTCCCCCCCCCCACTGCCCACACTCCCCCCCCCCCCACTGCCCACACTCCCCCCCCCATTGCCCACACTCCCCCCCCCACGGCCCACACCCCCCCCCACTGCCCACACCCCCCCCCACTGCCCACACTCCCCCCCCCATTGCCCACACTCCCCCCCCACGGCCCACACCCCCCCCCACTGCCCACACCCCCCCCACTGACCACACCCCCCCCACTGCCCACACTCCCCTCCCCCACTGCCCACACTCCCCCCTCCCCACTGTCCACACTCCTCCCCCCCCACTGCCCACACTCCCCCCCCACTGCCCACACTCCTCCCCCACTGTCCCCACTCCCCCCCCCCACTGCCCACACTCCCCCCCCCACTGCCCACACTCCCCCCCCCCCACTGCCCACACTCCCCCCCCCATTGCCCACACTCCCCCCCCCACGGCCCACACCCCCCCCCCACTGACCACACCCCCCCCACTGCCCACACTCCCCCCCCCACTGCCCACACTCCCCCCCCACTGTCCACACTCCCCCCCCACTGTCCACACTCCCCCCCCCACTGTCCACACTCCCCCCCCCCACTGTCCACACTCCCCCCCCCCACTGCCCACGCTCCCCCCCCACTGTCCACGCTCCCCCCCCACTGTCCACGCTCCCCCCCCCACTGTCCACGCTCCCCCCCCCCACTGTCCACGCTCCCCCCCCCACTGTCCACGCTCCCCCCCCCACTGTCCACGCTCCCCCCCCCACTGTCCACGGTCCCCCCCCCACTGTCCACGCTCCCCCCCCACTGCCCACACTCCCCCCCCCCACTGCCCACACTCCCCCCCACTGCCCACACCCCCTCCACAGTCCACACTCCCCCCCCCACTGTCCACACTCCCCCCCCACTGTCCACACTCCCCCCCCCCACTGCCCCCACTCCCCCCCCTACTGTCCACACTCCCCCCCCACTGTCCCCACTCCCCCCCCCCACTGTCCCCACTCCCCCC
>OY740790.1:75949483-76000378 GCA_963514005.1 Raja brachyura
CAATCAGTACCCCGTTCCTGCCTTCTCCCCATATCCCCTGACTCCGCTATCTTTAAGAGCCCTATCTAGCTCTCTCTTGAAAGTATCCAGAGAACCGGCCTCCACCGCCCTCTGAGGCAGAGAATTCCACAGACTCACAACTCTCTGTGAGAAAAAGTGTTTCCTCGTCTCCGTTCTAAATGGCCGACCCCTTATTCTTAAAAGTCAGGGGAAAACTAGTCTGAAGAAGGGTTGCGATCCAAAACGTCACCTATCCATGTTCTCCACAGATGCTGCCTGACCCACTGAGTTACTCCAGCACTCTGTGAAACGTCACCTATCCATGTTCTCCACAGATGCTGCCTGACCCACTGAGTTACTCCAGCACTCTGTGAAACGTCACCTATCCATGTTCTCCACAGATGCTGCCTGACCCACTGAGTTACTCCAGCACTCTGTGAAACGTCACCTATCCATGTTCTCCACAGATGCTGCCTGACCCGCTGAGTTACTCCAGCACTGTGTCCTTTTGTGTAAACCAACATCTGCAGTTCCTTGTTTCTACAATTTTCTGCTTGGTCAGGGGTTACGGGGAGAAGGCAGGAGAATAGGGTTGAGAGGGAAAGATAAATCAGCCCTGATTGAATGGTGCAGTAGACATGATGGGCTGAATGGCCTAATTCTGCTCCTATCACTTGTGATCTAGCCTGAAGACGGGCCTCGACTCGAATGCCACCTATTCCTTCTTTCCAGAGATGCAACCTGACCTGCTGTGTTACTCCACCATTTTGTGTCTATCTTTGGTTTAAACCAGCATATGCAGTTCCTTCCAACAACACTTATGACCTAATGGACTCCTCAAGCCCCCCCCCCCCCCCCCCACAGCCCCGCTCCTTTCCCATAGCCAAGCCCCTTCCCCATAACCCCGCCCCCTTGCCCATAGACCTGACCCCTATTGCCTCTCCCCCTCCTTGCCCACTCCATTACAGAATGATACAGTGTGGAAACAGGCCCTTCGGCCCAACTTGCCCACACCGACCAACATGTCCCGGCTACACTAGTCCCACCTGCCTGCGTTTGGCCCATATTCCTCCAACCTGTCCTATCCTTGTACCTGTCAAACTGCTTCTTAAACGTTGGGATAGCCCCAGCCTCAACTACCTGCTCTGGCAGCTTGTTACATACACCCACCACCCACTGACCCATGGGTATGATACTGCTGGCCTCAGGAACTATCTACTCCAAAATAATCGGCCAGTTACATCAACTTGACATTTGGCCGTAATTTCAACGTTTGCCTGCAATAAAACGCAACATGGATGGAGGGCGTCGAAGGTCAGGGGGTTGAGAGGGAAAAATAGATCAGCCTCCATCGAATGGCAGAGCAGACAGGAAGGGCCATACAGATACGCCGTAAAAAACATTTTATCGGGATGCATCACAGCATGGTTTGGGAACAGCTCCATCCAAGACCGCAAGATATTGCAGAGAATTGTGGACGCAGCCCAGACCATCACACAAACCAACCTTTCCATTGACACCATTTATACTTTATGCTGACTCGGCCAACTAACTCAACTGCCAGATCGCTCACCGTTTTGGATGAGTCACAGTTCAATATCAATCAAGATGGATATTACAGTCATCAGAGCCCGCTGCTAACTTGTGCCTGATTTCATTTGTCTCACATTTTGTTTGTCTCAGCACCGGCATCCAGTTCAGATTCTATTTCTTTTTTTGTCATTAAAGTCCACCTTACCTTTTCAACAGCTAGGAGCTATGGTAGCATCTACACCTCACGCTGCCTCGGCAAGGCCAGCCAGCATCATCAAGGGCCAGTCTTACCCCCGTCACTCCCTCTTCTCCCCTCTCCCATCGGGCAAGAGGCACAGAAGTGTGAAAACGAACGCACACCCCCAGATTCATTTGATTGTAATCATGTATTGTCTTCCCGCTGACTGGGTAGCAGGCAACAAAAAAGCTTTTCACTGTACCTCAGTACACGGGACAATAATAAACTGAACTAAACTAAAGTAATCAAACTAAATCATAGACATTCAGGGCACAGGCGGAAGCTACAGATGGAGGGGAAAGGAAGGAGAATGGGGATCACCCATTATTGAATGGAGGCACAGGCTCGATGGGCTGAATGGCCTAATTCTGCTCCTATGTCTTATGGTCTTACGGTTTGGGTTACTCCAGGACTTTGTGTCATTTACAATTGTGAAGTAGGTCCAGGCAGCGGTAGACTTGCTGCCTTAATGCGCATAGAGCGCCAGAGACCCAGATTCGATTCTGGCTGGGGGTGGTTGTCTGTACAGTGTTTGTACGTTCTCCCCATGACTGCGTGGGTATTCTCTAAGATCCGTATTCTCCCGTACTCCCAAGATGTACAGGTTTATAATAGGTTAATTGACTTGGTATAAATGTAAAAAATGTCCCCAGTGTGGGATAGTGTTGATGTGCGGGGATCGTTGGTCAGTGCGGCCTCTGTGGGCTGAAGGGCCTGTTTCTGCGCTGTATCTCTAAACTAAACTAAACTAAAAGAAGGGTTTCGGCCCGCAACGTTGCCTATTTCCTTCGCTCCATAGATGCTGCCTCACCCGCTGAGTTTCTCCAGCATTTTGGTCTATGTAAAGCTAGAACTAATCTCAGGCTGCACACTCCAAATCACAGACAGCTACTAAAAACACATTTCAAGCTGTTGTCTGAAGAAGGGTCTCGAACCGAAACGTCACCTATTCTTTCGCTCCATAGATTCTGCCTCACCCGCTGAGTTTCTCCAGCATTTTTGTCCACCTTCAAGTCGTTGCTCCTCACTTTGCCCTGACCGACTCCACCTCCTCTGGTAATCAGTGACAGCCAATGGCCGGGCTGCTGCCTATTGTTGCCGGTGAGAAGTAGCCTGAATTTCCGGCTTCAGTCAAACCCGATTTACAATGAAACGTTGCTATAGCGACACGGGACTAACGGCAGCTTCTTTGCTCTCCACGGCAGGAGTGGGCCAGGCCCCATCATTGTAGAATTAACGAGCCTAGATTGTGGTGAGTGCCGACACAGATCCCATAGCGAGCAAGATCGATCACTCGACGAAAAAGACGTAGTACGGTCATGGGCAGATTCATGGGTAATTTTCGGGCCCCATTTCCGTAACCGTCTTCCATCCCCGCACCAAAGATCCCATAGGATACTAGTGCGGAGACGGAAGCCGGTTACGGAAACATCCTCGTAAAAATCAAAGTTATTTGGGAAAAATCTTCTCCTCATTTTCAGAATTATAATTTATTAACACAATCTGTTCCCCCGAGTCGGTTCGGGTCGGGTCGGGTTATGGAAATGGATGAAAAAAAGGCCCACGTTCCGTTCCGTTGCTACTACAAGTCAGCCCATTGCATTTAGAAGGAGTGGTCTATCTTGCTTGCTATAGGATCTTTGGTCTGGGCAAGGTGGCGGGTAGTGGGGAGGGTTAGAGGGTGTCATTTGGGACAAGGTGGCCATCCACAGGTCCAGTCAACAATTACGAGTGTGCAGGAAGGAACTGCAGGTGCTGGTTTAAACCAAGATGGACACAAAATGCTGGAGTAACTCAGCGGGACACACAGCATCCCTGGAGAGAAGGAATGGGTGACGTTTTGGGTCGGAAGAAGGGTCTCGACACGAGATGTCACTTATTCCTTTTCTCCAGAAATGCAGCCTATCCCGCCGAGTTACTCTAGCTTTTTCTCCCGCCTATCTTCGGTTTAAACCCGTATCTGCAGTTCCTTCCTACACATGGTATGTGCCCTGCGGTTTAATATATATTAACCACACTTCACACACCAACCTGGCACTCCTTCCTCAAGAGTCAAGGAATTATGCTAAGTACTAGCAACGGAACAATGAAAATCTTACTTGCTGCAACTCAACAGGCCTGTTAACGCAGCAACACATAAAATAATCAATAATACCATAAATAATGACCATAATAATGCAAAACCATAGTGCAACACGGTCCATAGAACGCTCGATGGCATCATGTTCAGCACAGACATTGTGGGCCGAAGGGTCTGGATCTCCTGCTGTGCCATTCTATGTTCTAAGATCACAGTTGCTGTGGTTCGGGTTGTCCAGGGTGGTTCAAGTGCCTGATGGTTGTTGGGAAGAAGCTGTTCTCTAACCTGGAGGTCATGGTTTTCAGGCTCCTGTACCTTCTTCCCGATGGTAGCAGCGAGATGTGAGCGTGGCCAGGGTGGTCCAACCATATTGATGCTATGGCCACGATAGCACAATAACACCAATCCTTCCACGGAAAGAAAGCCGCAGCCAGCATCCTATCAGTTATGGTAACTATGTCCAACACCGCAGGACACTAACCCACTGAGTGTGGGCAAGTTAGGCCGAAGGGCATGATTCCACGCTGCATCTCACTATGACCAACCAGCCATTGACACTGGCCCCATCTCTCTCTCCCATCAACTCCCCCCAGATTCTATCTACTCGCCCAGGTACCCACCCACCCCGCATGCCTTTGGGATGTGGGAGGAAACCGGAGCACCCGGGGGAAACCCACGTGGTCACGGGGAGGACACGTGATTAGCTGAATGGCCACCTTCTGTAAAAAATAATTCTATGATCTTACGTGAAAATTGGTTATGTGACAACTGGTTAGCACACACTCACACACACACACACACATAAAAACTCTCACACACACACACATAAAAACTCTCACACACACATACACACAATGCCTCATACTCACACTCACACACACACAAACACAATGTTTAGTGCAGAGATACAGCATGGAAAGAGGCCCTTTGGCCCACCAAGTCCGTGCCGACCCTCAATCACCCGTTCACACTAGTTCTAGCCTACAAACTAGGGGGCAATGTACAGAGGCTAATTAACCTAGAAACCTGCACATCTTTGGAGTGTAGGGGGAACACGGAGCTCCCGGAGAAAACCCATGCGCTCACAGGGAGAACGTGCAAACTCTGTACAGACAGCACCCGTAGTCAGGATCGAACCCGGGTCTCTGGTGTTGTCAGACAGCAACTTTCCTGCTGCATCACCGTGCCGCCCCACACACACATCACAGAATGCTACACACACACGCACGCACACACACACACACGGACATATGGACACAAAGACACACAGTGCTACTCACTCAAAAATACACAGAGAACCGAACACGTACACACACACGCACACTCTGTGAACACACATCATCTACATGAGCACATGCACACACGTGTACACACATACAGGTACAGATGCAACATGCACTAAGCATGGCCACACATTCACATGCCTCTTTGCTCTGAGCTGATTACAGGGTTTTGCAGATGTTGTTGCGTTGAGATCACCAATGCTGAATAACAGGTTGTGACTGAGGCAGACAGTTACACCCCTGGGAAACTGGATGAACATGCAGGGCGAGGAGTATAGGAGGGAGCTTTGGAAAGGGCTGAACCAGCCGCTGCTTCATCGAGGTTGACGTCTGTGATCATTGCAGCCTCACACAGCATTTAGTTTAGTTTACTTTAGTGATACAGCGCGGAAACAGGCCCCTCGGCCCACCGAACAGCCATCACCCCGCACACAAACACTATCCTGCACACACTGGGAACAATTTACAATTTTACCAAAGCTAATTAACCTACAAACCTGCACGACTTTTGAGTGTGGGTGGAAACCAGAGCACCGGGTGAAAACCCACGCAGGTCACGGGGAGAACGTACAAACGCATACAGACAGCACCTGTGGTCCGGATCGAACCCGGGTCTCTGGCGCTGTGAGGCAGCAACTCTACCACTGCACCACCGTGCCGCCCTTCGTAGAGTTTACGCAGCAAACACTCTCAGCCGCCATGAGGGAGAGATAGTGTTTAATTGTCTTATGTACCGACAATGGAATTCTGACGTGCAACAGGCTCATAAACACAATAGTCACATATAATAGAAATAATAAGCAGAAATTCAATAAAATAATCATCTCGGTACTCATGCAACTAAACCCCCAAAGTCTATAGTGCAACCACAGAGAGGATTGGGTGTATGGAACAAGCTGACAGAGCAGGGTGATGAGGCAGAACCTAGAACAACATTTAAAAGACATTTGGACAGGTACATGGATAGGAAAGGTTTAGATGGATATGGGCTAAACGTAGGTGGGACTAGTGTAGATGGGGCACCTTGGTCAGCATTGGCAGGTTGGGCTGAAGGGCCTGTTTCCTGCAGTATCACTCTTGTTTACAAGAATGATTCCAGGAATGTGTGGGTTATCATATTATGAGCGTTTGACAGCACTGGGCCTGTACTCGCTGGAGTTTAGAAGGTTGAGGGGGGACCTCATTGAAACTTACAGAATAAAGAAAGGCATAGATTGAAACATAGAAACTTAGAAAATAGGTGCAGGAGGAGGCCATTCGGCCCTTTGAGCCAGCACCGCCATTCGTTGTGATCATGGCTGATCGTCCCCAATCAATAACCCGTGCCTGCCTTCTCCAGTACATGATGTGGAAAAGGATGTTTCCACTGGTGGGAGAGTCGAGGTCAGAGGTCTTAGAATTAGAGGGCGCTCTTTTAGAAAGGAGGTGAGGAGGAGCTTCTTTAGTCAGAGGGTAGTTAATCAGTGGAACTCATTGCCTGACGAGGCAGTCAGTGGATGAGCAGAGATAGACAAATTCTTGATTAGAACGGGTGTCGAGGGTTTTGGGGAGAAGGCAGGAAAACGGGATTAGGAGGCAGAGATCAGACATGATTGAATGGTGGAGTAGACTTGATGGGCCAAATGACCTAATTCTGCTCCTATAACGTGTGTACTCTGACCTCAGGCAGTCGGTAGAGGGTCAAGGTTGAGGTTGGCGTTATGCGGTGTTCAAGAGCCTGATGGTTGCTGGGAAGGTTGAAACTGGATAGCACGCAAAGAAAAGCCTTTCACGGTACCTTGGTACACGTGGCATTAATAAACTAAACTAATCTGAACTATAACAAGACATTTGCACAGCTACACAGATAAGAATGAGTTCAGAGGGAAGTGGGACAGATGTGATTATCTTAGATGGAGCATCTTGGTCAGCATGGACAAGTTGGGCCGAAGGGCCTGTTTCAGTGCTGTGTGACAGTGCTCTAGGGCGGCACAGTCACCGCGGGTAGAGCTGCTGCCGCACAGCGCCAGAGTCATGGGTTCCATCCTGACTACGGGTGCTGTCTGTACGGAGTTTGTACGTTCTCCCTGTGACCACGTGGGTTTTCTCCAGGTTCTCCGGTTTCCTCCCACATCTCAAAGACCTGCGGGTTTGAAGGCTTAATTGGTTGCCAGTGTGTAGGATAGAACTAGCGTACGGGGTGATTATTGGGCGGCTGGAACTTGGTGGACCAAAGAGCCCGTTTCTCCAAAAGAAGCACTTAAAAAAAAACCTCAAGTTATGAACAACTTGTGACAAACGGCAAATGTGTGCAGACGTCCTCACGAGCAAAATATGTGCACTCTCTCTGATGTGGCTGTGAATCATTCACAGGGGGTCTGGTCAGGAGGAGAAACAGATGCCTTTGGTCGGGATCGAACCTTCAACCGGCTCTGACCTTTCCTGGCTCCGTGACTCACTCTGATCCATCACATTCCTTGCCAGCGAGCCGCCGGCACATCATCTTACCCTGCCGCTGAAAGGAAATGTACAGCCTGCAGTGACACTGTCACAGGGTCAGAGAGAGATACAGCACGGAAACAGGCCCTTCGGCCCGTCAAGCCCCTGCTGGCCATTTACTACTCCCCACATTTTATTCTCCCCACTCACAAAGTGTGTTTTACAACGGCCAACTAACCCACCCACCTGCACGCCTTTGGGATGTGGGGAGAAAACATTTGCTCTATGTATTGTAATTAGTCACAGCACAGAAACAGGCCCCTCAGCCCAACTTGCCCACAACCACCAAGCTGACCCACCTACACCTGCCCACATTTGGCCCATGTCCCTCTAATACCTATCCTATCTATGTACCTGTCCAAGTGTCCATTAAATAAATGACGCTATACTTTCTGCCTCAACCACCTCCTCTGGCAGCTCGTTCCATACACCCACATAAAATGGGGCGAATAAAATGTGGTGAATGGAAATGAACAGCTGTTGGCCAGCAGGGACTTGGTGGGCTGAAGGGCCTGTTTCCTTGCTATGCGGAAAATGTCCATCAGGTTCCTATGAAATCTTTCCCCCCCTCACCTTAAACTTCTGTCCTCTGGTCCATGATACCCCTACTCTGGGTAAAAGACTGTTCACCCTGTCTATTCCCCTCACGAGTGTGTTTGATGGGATTGCTCTGCCAGGAGCTAGCATGGACATAATGGGCAGAATGGTCATCTTCTGTGGCGTAACTATTCCATGAAGCATTTGTATGCATTCATCCCATCTATCCCCCTCGTCACCTCATGGGACACTGAAGACTCAGCCTTGGAATATAAGAACGTACCTTCAGAAAGGAGATGAGGAGGAATTTCTTTAGTCAGAGGGTGGTAAATCTGTGGAATTCTTTGCAACAGGAGGCTGTGGAGGCCAAGTCAGTGAATATATTTAAGGCAGAGATAGACAGATTCTTGATTAGTACGGGTGTCAGAGGTTATTGGGAGAAGGCCGGAGAATGGGAGAGATAGATCAGTCACAATAGAATGACGGAGTAGACTTGATGGGCCGAATGGCGTAATTCTACTCCTATCACTTATGATCTTATGACCTCCCGATGGGCTCTGGATGTGGCCATGCCCGACAACAGGCCGAGCTGGCTGCCATGGCAATGGGAATGGGCCCAGAGAGGAGGGAGTCGGTCAGAGGAGCAGCGGCGGGAAGCAGTGCAGGGGCTCGGTGGTGGAGAGGGCTACTGGGGGCCTGCCCACAGCCTGCGGCTCGGTGGTGGAGAGGGCCACTGGGGGCCTCGCAGCAGCCTGGGGCTCGGTGGTGGAGAGGGCCACTGGGGGCCTCGCAGCAGCCTGGGGCTCGGCCCAGCGTCCCATGACTGAATACCAACCGAGGGCCCGGCCCCCCCGGAGTGGGCAGGCCGCCGAGCCCGGCCCCTGCTGGCCCTGTGGACTGGGAATTGGAGTGGGGGGTGGAGGGAGACGGGGACGGACATTGGACAAAGGGCCTGGTGAGAGGAATCGTGGGGGGGGTCTTACCTTCCGCACCCTCCAGGTCAGCTGCGGGAGCCCACCTCGCCCCCCTCCAGGGAAGGAGGGCTGGGCGAGGAGAGGGACGATGGCTCACGGGACGAGAGGAATGGAGGCGACGGCTGCTATGGGCCTTTGTGGCCGGCTACCGCTGGGACTGGGGAATGGTCATTCTTGTACATGGACTGTGGGCTGGTATGTACATCCCGTACTGACCGGGGGATTGTACTCATGGACACCGACAGTCTTGCCGGGCTGAATGTGAACGTTTTTTTCACTGTACCTTGGTACACGAGACTATAAAGAAGCCATTGGACACGGCTTGAGATGGAGACATCACGTGACAGCTGTACCCGGGGAACATGTGTGATTAGCCCACACGTGGGCCTCTAGGCATCAGCTCAACCCACTGTGACGTTCCCCAGGCGTGCGGCCTGAACTATTCCCCCTGGACACAGCAACACAAGTCTCTGCAGCAGCTCCTGTGACATACGGCAGACATTAGACGTGCAAACCTTCTCCAGCTGACTCCCGCCTACCCTGAGCTGATGCAGCAAGACGCGCAGACAGTTAGTAGACCATGTGTTCATTTCCTCGAGGCAGCCCTGGTTTCTGTCCGTGCCAAAGATAGACGCAAAAAAACTGGAGTAACTCAGCGGGTCAGGCAGCAACTCTGGAGAGAAGGAATGGGTGATGTTTTGGGTCGAGTCCCTTCTTCCGACTGAGAGTCAGGGGAGTGGGAAACGAGAGATATAGACGGTGAGGTAGAGAGATGTAGAACAAATGAATGAAAAATATGCAAAAAAGCAACAACATTAAAGAAAACAGGCCATTGTTAGGCTGTGGGCCGGGTGAAAATGAGAATTGACACGAGAATTAAGGGACAGAAGTTTAGGGGTAACATGAGGGGGAACTTCTTTACTCAGAGAGTGGTGGCTGTGTGGAATGATCTTCCTGCAGAAGTGGTGGAGGCAGGATCGATTTTAACATTTAAAAGTAAAGTGGATAGGTATATGGACGGGAAGGGAATGGAGGGGTATGGTCTGAGTGCAGGTAGATGGGACTAGGGGAAAATAAATGGTGGGCACGGACTGGAAGGGCCGAGAAGGCCTGTTTCCGTGCTGTAATTGTTATATGGTTATAAAATGAGTTACAGACAATGAGACTCAACAAGACGACATTGAAGCTGGTCCGACTTGGGTGGGGGAGGGATGGGGAGAGAGGGGATGCAAGGGGTTACTTGAAGTTAGAGAAATTAATATTCACTGTGGCAGATCTGATCCCTGCAGACATTTCCAGCATTTACACCGATTTATTTTTGCTTCATATGCTCAGCCAGTCCAGCAGAGACTCGGCGATAGAGGGATGGCAGGTGTCACAAATGTCAGATGGGACTCGGGCAAACATATATATGATGAGCGTCTGATGGCACTGGACCTTGCTGGAGTTTAGAAGGATGAGGGGGGAAAGTTGCCGAGAAGTGAAAGGCCTGGATAGAGTGGATGTGGAGAGGATGTTTCCACTAGTGGGAGAGCCTTTGGACTATTGACTTTAGAGATACAGTGCAGAAACCGGCTCTTCAGCCCACTGCGTCCGTGCCGACCAGCGATTCCCGCACACTAACACTAATTAGCGCTAATTTACCAAAGCCAATCAACCTAAAGCCTGCACGTCTTTGGAGTGTGGGAGGAAACTGGAGCACCCGGAGGAAAATCCACGCAGTCACGGGGAGAACGTGCACGCTCTGTACAGACAGCGCCCGTCGTCAGGATGGAATCCGGGTCTCTAGCGCTGTGAGGCAGCAGCTCTACCCGCTGCACCACCGTGACGCTCATAACGGACAATATCTGCAAGCTCACTGCGCCATTTAAACTCAATTCTATCTGTTCTTAACATAGAATACAGAGTGCAGGAGTTACTCAGCATCTCTGGAGAACATGGACAGGTGACATTTCAGGTCAGGGCCCTTCGTCAAACTTCACTAATCCATGTTCTCCACAGATGCTGCCTGACCCGCTGAGTTACCAATCATTGTAAATGGAACAATGAGATTCTTACTTGCAGTAGCCCTGCAACAGGCCTGCACACACAGTACTCATAGATAACGTAAAAAACACAAGAAAGTTCAAACAATCCAACTGAAAACAATATGTGCAAAACAAAAGCCCAAAGTCCCTTGTGCTGTCAACACAGTTTATATTTTGTAGTTAAGTTAGTGATGTGTAGTGTTTAAAAGCCTGATGGTTGTTGGGAAGAAGCTGTTCTTGAACCTGGGGGTCACGGTTTTCAGGCTCCTGTACCTTCCTCCCGATGGTGGCAGCGAAATGAGAGCGTGGCCAGGGTTGTGTGGGTCTCTGATGATGCTGGCTGCCTGTTTGAGGGAGCGACTCCTGTAGATCCCTTCCATGGTGGGGAGGTCGGTACTGTGATGGACCTTCGATGGTGGGGGGGTCGGTACTGGGATGGACCTTCCATGGTGGGGAGGTCGGTACTGGGATGGACCTTCCATGGTGGGGAGGTCGGTACTGTGATGGACCTTCCATGGTGGGGAGGTCGGTACAGGGATGGACCTTCCATGGTGGGGAGGTCGGTACTGGGATGGGCCTTCCATGGTGGGGAGGTCGGTACTGGGATGGACCTTCCATGGTGGGGAGGTCGGTACTGTGATGGACCTTCCATGGTGGGGAGGTCGGTACTGGGATGGACCTTCCATGGTGGGGAGGTCGGTACAGGGATGGACCTTCCATGGTGGGGAGGTCGGTACTGGGATGGACCGGGCACTGTTGACCACTCTCTGTCATCTCCTTTGTACTTGGACGTTTGAGTTACTGAACCAGGCCGCGATGGAACCAGTAAATATGCTCTCTACAGTACACCTGTAGAAGTTCACGAGAGCATTCATCGACATGCTCAATCTTCTCAAGGAAGCAGAGGCATTGATGGGATTTCTTTAGCAGTTTGGGGCGGCATGATGGAGTGGTACACCTCACAGCGCCAGAGACCTGGGTTCGATCCCGACTACAGGTGCTGTCTGTACGGAGTTTGTACGTTCTCCCCGTGATCTGCGTGGGTATTCTCCAGGAGCTCTGGTTTCCTCCCACACCCCAAAGATGTAATGGTTTGTAGGATAATTGGCTTGGTAAAATTGTAAAATGCCCCTAGTGTGTGTAGGATGGTGCTAGTGTGCGGGGATCACTGGTCGAGGCGGACTCGGTGAGCCAAAGGGCCCGTTTCCACGCTGTATCGCTAAAATAAACTGAGTTAGTGTTCTACACAAGATTGCAGCATCTGCTGTTCCTCGTGTACGTCTGGGAAGTGCAAGTTGACGTACAGGCGAGACCATGAAGGCCCACGCCACCAAGTGAGACAGGTGGAGTTCAGATGATCTGTAATAACAGCTTCGAGGCCTCAGCTGTGTACGTCCCAGCAACAGCTGACTGGCTATAAATATCATCTCTCCGTCCTCGGGCAGTGATGTGAAACGTGAGTCCGTGAGGGCTTGGTTTGATTGGTAAAGCGATCTGCATTTTTCCGATGGTGTTCTCCATGCGCTGTGGGCAGATCTGCACACTTGGTGAAGAGACCAAGCACACATGGTTTAGATCAGCCCCTGGTGTCCCCCTCCCCACCCCTTCCCCCATTCCATCCAAGACCACAGAGACTTGTGGACACAGCCCAGACCGTCACTCAAACCAACCTCCCTTCTATTGTCTGAGGAAGAGTCTCGACCTGAAATGTCACCGGTTCCTTTACTCCAGAAATGCTGCCTGACCCGCTGAGTTACTCCAGCATTTTGTGTCTATCTTCCTTCCATCGCCTCCATCTACACCTCACGCTGCCTCGGCAAGGCCAGCAGCATCATCACAGACCAGTCTCACCCCGGTCACTCCCTCTTCTCCCCTCTCCCATCGGGCAAGAGGTACAGAAGTGTGAAAACGAACGCACACCTCCAGATTCAGAGACAGTTTCTTCCCGGCTGTTATCAGGCAACTGAACCGTCCTCTCACCAAGTAGAGAGCGGTCCTGACCTCCCATCTACGTCATTGGAGACCCTCGGGATATTTTTGACTTTACTGGGCTTTATCTTGCACCAAATATTATTCACGTTATCCCCTTATCATGTATCTGCACACTGTGAATAGCTCGGTCGTAATCATGTATTGTCTTCCCGCTGGCTGGTTAGCACTCGGCAAAACGTTTGTCACTGTACCTCGGTACACGTGACAGCAAACAAACTACCCGTCAGATCCAGCCGCCATGTCTTGGTTCCAGTTACAGCAATACAAAAGCAGGCCATTCGGCCCAGCTGGCCCTGGTAGACTCAGCTCAGTCCATCACGGGTACGGCCCTCCCCGCCATCGAGAGCATCGACACCAGGCGCTGCCTGAAGAAGGCGGCATCTCCCATCACGGATCCCCACGGTCCGGGCCCTGCCCTCTTCTCATGACCCGCCGGGCAGGAGGTACACAAGCCTCGCGACCCACGCCACCAGGCTCAGCAACAGATAGAAACATAGAAACATAGAAATTAGGTGCAGGAGTAGGCCATTCGGCCCTTCGAGCCTGCACCGCCATTCAATATGATCATGGCTGATCATCCAACTCAGTATCCCGTACCTCTCCATACCCTCTGATCCCCTTAGCCACAAGGGCCACATCTAACTCCCTCTTAAATATAGCCAATGAACTGGCCTCAACTACTGAAGAAGGGTCTCGACCCGAAACGTCGCCTATCTCCTTCGCTCCTTAGATGCTGCTGCACCCGCTGAGTTTCTCCAGCTTTTTGTGTAACCCTGGCCTCAACTACCCTCTGTGGCAGAGAGTTCCAGAGACCCACCACTCTCTGTGTGAAAAAATTCCTTCTCATCTCGGCCCTAAAGGATTTCCCCCTTATCCTTAAGCTGTGACCCCTTGTCCTGGACCTCCCCAACATCGGGAACAATCTTCCTACATCTAGCCTGTCCAACGCCTTAAGAATCTTGTAAGTTTCTATAAGATTCTAACCAGACTGATTCCTGGGATGTCAGGACTTTCATATGAGGAAAGATTGGATAGACTCGGTTTGTACTCGATGGAATTTAGAAGATTGAGGGGGGATCTTATAGAAACCTACAAAATTCTTAAGGGGTTGGACAAGCTAGATGCTGGAAGATTGTTCCCGATGTTGGGGGAGTCCAGAACAAGGGGTCACAGTCTAAGGATAAGGGGGAATTCCTTTAGGACCGAAATGAGGAAAACATTCTTTACACAGAGAGTGGTGAGTCTCTGGAATTCTCTGCCACAGAAGGTAGTTGAGGCCAGTTCATTGGCTATATTTAAGAGGGCGTTAGATGTGGCACTTGTGGCTAAAGGGATCAGGGGGTATGGAGAGAAGGCAGGTACGGGATACTGAGTTGGATGATCAGCCATGATCACATTGAATGGCGGTGCAGGCTCGAAGGGCCGAATGGCCTACTCCTGCACCTATTTTCTATGTTTCTATGTTTCTAAGATCCCCTCTCAATCTCCTAAATTCTAGAGAGTATAAACCGAGTCTATGCAGTCTTTGTTCATAAGACAGTCCTGACATCCCAGGAATCAGTCTGGTGAACCTTCGCTGCACTCCCTCTATGGCAATAATGTCCTTCCTCAGATTTGGAGACCAGAACTGTACACAATACTCCAGGTGTGGCCTCACCAAGACCCTATACAACTGAAGTAGAACCTCCCTGCTCCTATACTCAAATCCTTTTGCTATGAAAGCTAACATACCATTCGCTTTCTTCACTGCCTGCTGCACCTGCATGCCTACTTTCAATGACTGGTGTACCATGACACCCAGGTCGCGCTGCATCTCCCCTTTTCCTAATCGGCCTCCATTTCCCACTTTCCCCACAGCCATCAGCTTCTTGAATCCACCCTAATCCCACCTCAGCAACGGAACACTACGGACTAACTCTGGCACGACCGGCAGCTTGGTTGTCTAATTGTGTTTCTGCTCTAAGGTCCTCTTTATATGCAGAGGTATATGCAATTATGAGAGGCATTGATGGGGCAGACAGTCACAACGTTTTTGCCAGAGACTAGAGGGCACAGCTTTAAGGTGAGAGGGGCAAAGTTTAGAGATGTACAGGGCTACACAGAGGGTGGTGGGTGCCTGGAATGCACTGCCAGGGGTGGTGGTGGAGGCAGATATGATAGTGGTGTTTAAATGCATATGCAGGGAGTGGAGGAATATGGATCACATGCAGGCAGAGGAGATAAGTTTAACAGCATCCTGTTCAGCATGGACATTGTGGGCCGAAGGGCCTGTTTCTGCGCTGTACTGTTTTATGTTCCATTGGTTCAGATCAACTTCCCTTCCTCAATCTGAAAACATTACCTTTGTTTCTCTCTCCACAGATGCTGCCTGGCCTAGTGAGTGTTTCCAGCACGCTCTGTTTCCATTTTGCATTTCCACTGTCTGCTGTATTTTGATTTTCAGTGAAGCAGACAGGCCATCACTACAAGCCAACATCACAAAACCTGACCTCAAAGGAGGATTCATAGAAGAGAGCATTCATAGATTTCAAATGTTCAAAATGACCGTAAGGGTGGCGCAGCGGTAGAGTTGCTGCCTCACAGCGCCAGAGACCGACTACATGTGCTGTCTGTACGGGGATAGTACACTCTTCCCGGGACCCGTGTGGGTTTTCTCCGAGATCCTTGGTTTCCTCCCACACTCCAATGACGTACAGGTTTACAGGTTAATTGGCTTGGTGTCAATGTAGAACTGGCGCTAGTGTGTGTAAGGTAGTGTTCATGTGCGGGGATCACTGGTCGATGCAGACTCGGTGGGTCGCAGGGCCTGTATCCGTACTGTATCTTTCAACTAAACCCTACGAAGAAATATAAAGCCTTTTCAGATTTATCTTTCAACAAAGACCCCTTGAAATTAGGTCGATTCTCATTTCCATTAAGACCCGGTGGCAGCATGAATTAATTTTCCTTTGTGTATTGGCGGTGATGGAATAAGTGCTGGGGTTGTACACAGTGTGGATGTTTGTGGACTGATCGGGGGGAGCATTTTAGACTCACTGAAGGGCTCCCTTTGCATTGAATACAAAAACATGACCCATACACAGTGGACTGTAATGTGAACATTAATGTGTGGGAGCTACAGAGAGCTGGCAGCGCTCATTTACATCGTAAACACTTGCGAGATTGTTGGCTCGTTCAAATTCTAATATTTGTTCGGCTAACCTTAGCGGTCCAAGGATCAGAATTATGCATGGGGTTAGTTTGCGTCAATGTTGCTGGACTGTGGAGGGGTGTGGGGGTCATTGTTCTCTTTGCAAGCACCCTCTATGCATCTCAGCTGGGATTGGAATGCAAATCTATCCCCCAAAGAATGGAGACATTTAATAAACATCTTGCCTGGCTCCCAGCCAACAGCCCCAGGCCAGAAGCAACAGCAAGCCAAGGCCCAGACCACCTTGAGGGAAGCAACTATCTCCCCCACGAACGCGGGCACTATTCATTATCCTAGACTCACCCACACGTCCACACAATGTTTAGGAAGGAACTGCTGGTGCTGGAAAAATCGAAGGTAGACAAAAATGCCGGAGAAACTCAGCAGGTGAGGCAGCATCCATGGAGCGAAGGAATAGGTGACGTTTCGGGTCGAGACCGATAGATGCCTCACCCGCTGAGTTTCTCCGGCATTTTTGTCTATCATACATGGACACAGATCGCTCTGTCCCTGTCAGCATTCATAAGTTCATGTTCATAAGTGATAGGAGCAGAATTAGGCCATTCGGCCCATCAAGTCTACTCCGCCATTCAATCGATCTATCTCTCCCTCCTAACCCCATTCTCCTGCCTTCTCCCCCGTAACCCCTGACACCCGCACTAATCAAGAATCTATCTATCTCTGCCTTAAATATATCCACTGACTTGTGGCCTCCACAGATTCACCACCCTCCAACTAAAGAAATCCTTCCTCTCCTTCCTAAAGGAACGTCCTTTAATTCTGAGGATATGACCTCTGGTCCTGGACTCTCCACATCCACTCTATCCAGAAACTATTCTGTAAGTTTCAATGAGGTCTTCCCTTCATCCTTCTAAACTCCAGCGAGTGTAGGCCCAGCGTCGACAAACGCTCATCATGTGTTAACCCTCTCAGTCCTGGGATAAGTCTTGTAACCTATAACATATATAACCATATAACAATTACAGCACGGAAACAGGGCTTCTCAGCCCTTCCAGTCCGTGCCGAACATTTATTTTCCCCTAGTCCCATCTACCTGCACTCAGACCATACCCCTCCATTCCCTTCCCGTCCATATACCTATCCACTTTACTTTTAAATGTTAAAATCGATTCTGCCTCCACCACTTCTGCTGGAAGATCATTCCACACAGCCACCACTCTCTGAGTAAAGAAGTTCCCCCTCATGTTACCCCTAAACTTCTGTCCCTTAATTCTCATGTCATGCCCTCTTGTTTGAATCTTCCCTTCCCTCAATGGGGAAAAGCTTATCCACGTCAACTCTGTCTATCCCTTTCATCATTTTAAAGACCTCAATCAAGTCCCCCCCTTAACCTTCTGCGCTCCAATGAATAAAGACCTAACTTGTTCAACGTTTCTCCGTAACTTAGTTGCTTGAACCCAGGCAACATTCTAGTAAATCTCCTCTGTACTCTCTCTATTTTGTTGACATCCTTCCTATAATTAGGCGACCAAAATTGTACACCATACTCCAGAGTTGGTCTTACCAATGCCTTGTACAATTTTAACATTACTTCCCTACTCCTATATTCAATGCTATGATTTATAAAGGCCAGCACACCAAAAGCTTTCTTTACCACCCTATCTACATGCGATTCCACCTTCAGGGAACTATGTACAGTTATTCCTAGATCCCTCTGTTCCACAGCATTCCTCAATTCCCTACCATTTACCATGTACGTCCTATTTTGATTTGTCCTGCCAAGATGTAGCACCTCACACTTATCAGCATTAAACTCCATCTGCCATCTTTCAGCCCACTCTTCCAAATGGCCCAAATCTCTCTGTAGACTTTGAAAATCTACTTCATTATCCACAGCACCACCTATCTTAGTATCATCTGCATAAACCTGTAAACCTCCTCTGGACCCTCTCCAGAGCCAGCACATCCTTCCTCAGATATGGTGCCCAAAATTGCTCACAATATTGCAAATTGACTAGTTTGCCCTCACCAAGGAAATAAGCCATTCGGCCCCTCTGCTCACTGCTGGCACGTAATCGTCACGCCAGCATTTCCCACCGTCTTTCATAACGGGCCAGGACATTGGCAGTGAATGGCAGGGACCTGGGGATAGATGAGGTTAGAGATAGGCTGAGGTTTACCATTGTCAGGAGTACCGAGGTACAGTGAAAAGCTGTGTTTTGCACGCTATCCAAACAGACCAGATAATACCTCACATAAATACAATCAAACGTAGGTAGAGTAAAGGGAAAGATACAGAGTGCAGAATATAGTTCTCAGCATTGTAGCGCATCAGTTCCACAGACAAAGTCCAATGTCCACAATGGGGTAGAGGTGAATGGGACAGTGCCCTAGCTTATTGCAGATTCAGTTTCATTTAGAGTCACGTGTTGAGGTACAGTGGAAAGCTTTTGGTATGCGTAGGAAAGAAGTGCAGATGCTGGTTATACACTGAAGATAGACTTATGGAAGGATCATTCTGAAGCCTGATAACAGAGGGGAAGTTCCCGAGTGTGGTGGTGCGGCGCTGTGAAGCTCGTGTACCTTCCGTACCTGCCAGACGGGAGCGGGGAGAAGAAGGAATGACCGGGGTGGGTCAGGGACAAGTCTTTGATCATGTGGGCTGCTTTTCTGAGGCAGCGTGAAGTGTAGATGAAGGTGGGTTGGCTGGTCTGTGTTATAGAACAGAGAGACTGATGGGGGAAGTGGACATAGGTTTCAGGTGATAGACAATAGGTGCAGGAGTAGGCCATTCAGCCCTTCGAGCCAACACTGCCATTCAATGTGATCATGGCTGATCATCCACAATCAGTGCCCCGTTCCTGCCTTCTCCCCATATCCCCTGACTCCGCTATTTTTAAGAGCCCTATCTAGCTCTCTCTTGAAAGCATCAGTAAACCTGCCTCCACCCCTCTCTGCGGCAGAGAATTCCACAGACTCGCCACTCTCTGTGAGAGGGGAAAGATTTAATCAGAATCTGAGGGGCAACATTTTCAATCAGCAGGTGGTGGGTGTAGAACAAGCTGCCAGAGGAGGTAGCTGAGGCAGGGACTGGAACAGCATTGATGATACATTTGGGACAGCAGGTAGCCAATGGCCTGAGAGAATATCAAGTCCCACATGATAGGCTGCTGGGGAAGATTAGATCTCATGGGATCCAGGGTAAGCCAATTGGATAAGAGTGTGTGGGTAAGAACTGCAGATGCTAATTTAACTTGAAGAGAGACACAAAGTGCTGGAGTAACTCAGCGGGACGGGCAGCATCTGTGGAGAGAAGGAATGGCCGATGTTTCTTCTGATTGCGAGTGGATGGGGAGGGTTGTATTTCAGCTGGGAGTCCTGGGAGCAGTGGTGTGGTCCAGGGATCAGGTCTGGGCCCACTGACAATGCAGACAGCTTCATTAGCATGTTTGTAGATGAAAACCAGAATTGGTGGAGTAGTGGTCAGAGTCAGCGATCCGGATTGATTCCCAACCTCCAGCCCCCTCGGTGTGGAGTTTGCACGCTCTCCCTGTGACCACGTGGGCTTCCTCCAGGTGCTCCGGTTTCCTGCCACATCACACAAAGACGTGTGGTTTTGTAGGTTTATTGGATCTCTGTAAATTGCCCCCTGGTGTGCAGGTTGGATGGGAAAGTGGGATAACATAGAACTAGTGTGAACGGGTGATCGATGGTCGGCACAGACTCTGTGGGCCCAACTCTATATCGCTGAACTCCTCATCTCCACGCCCGTGTCAGAGAATCAAAGCAGGAACCATCCGCCACTGACTTGTGTCAAGGAAAGAACTGCAGATGCTGGTTTAAACTGACAATAGAGACAAAAAGCCACAGTAACGCAGCGGGTCACAGAGTGATACAGTGTGGAAACAGGCCCTTCGGCCCAACTCGCCCACACCGGCCAACATGCCCCAGCTACACTAGTCCCACCTGCCTGCGCTTGGTCCATATCCCTCCAAAGCTGCCCTATCCATGTACCTGTCCAATTGTTTCTTAAATGATGGGATAGTCCCAGCCTCAACCACCTCCTCCGGCAGCTTGTTCCATTCACCCACCAACCTCTGTGTGGAAAAAGTTACCCTTCAGATTCCTATTAAATCTTTTCCCCTTCACCTTGAACCCATGCCCTCTGGTCCTCGATTCCCCTACTCTGGGCAAGAGACTCTGTGCGTCTACCCGATCTATTCCTCTCATGATTTTGTACACCTCTATAAGATCTCCCCTCATCCTCCTGCACTCCATGGAATAGAGACCCAGCCTGCTCAACCTCTCACTGTAGCTCACACCCTCTAGTCCTGGCAACATCCTCATAAGTATTTTCTCAAACCTTTCAAGCTTGACAACATCTTTCCTATAACACGGTGCCCAGAACTGAACACAATATTCTAAATGCGGTCTCACCAACATCTTATACAACTGCAACATGACCTCCCAACCTCTATACTCAATACTCTGACTGATGAAGGCCAAAGTGCCAAAAGCCTTTTTGACCACCGTATCTACCTGCGACTCGACCTTCAAGGAACCATGCACCTGTTCTCCTAGATCCCTCTGCTCTACAACACTACCCAGAGGCCGACCATTCACTATGTGAACATCTGGGAGCTGAACATCCAGGGATATTCAATATTCAGGAGGGATAGACGAAAAGGAAAAGGAGGTGGGGTAGCGTTGCTGGTGAGAGAGGAGATTAATGCAATAGAAATGAAGGACATTAGCGTGGAGGATGTGGAATCGATATGGGTAGAGCTGCGAAACTCTAAGGGGCAGAAAACGCTAGTGGGAGCTGTGTACAGGCCACCTAACAGTAGTATTGGAGTTGGGGATGGCATCAAACAGGAAATTAGAAATGCGTGCAACAAGGGTAACACGGTTATAATGGGTGACTTCAATCTACATGTAGATTGGGTGAATCAAATTGGCAGGGGTGCTGAGGAAGAGGATTTCCTGGAATGTATGCGGGATAGTTTTCTAAACCAACATGTGGAGGAACCAACGAGAGAGCAGGCTATTCTAGACTGGGTATTGAGTAATGAGGAAGGGTTAGTTAGCAGTCTTGTTGTGCGTGGCCCCTTGGGCAAGAGTGACCATAATATGGTTGAGTTCTTCATTAGGATGGAGAGTGACAAAATTAAGTCAGAAACAAGGGTTCTGAACTTGAACAAAGGTAACTTTGAAGGTATGAGATGTGAATTGGCCAAGATAGACTGGCAGGTGATTCTTAAAGGGTTGACAGTGGATGTGCAATGGAAGGTATTTAAAGACTGCATGGATGAAGTACAAAAATTGTTCATACCAGTTTGGCAAAATAATAAATTGGGGAAGGTGGTGCATCCATGGATAACAAGGGAAATCAGGGATAGTATAAAAACAAAAGATGAGGCATACAAATTGGCCAGAAAAAGCAGCCTACCGGAGGACTGGGAGAAATTCAGAATCCAGCAGAGGAGGACAAAGGGCTTAATTAGGAAAGGGAAAATAGATTATGAAAGGAAACTGGCAGGGAACATAAAAACTGACTGCAAAAGTTTTTATAGATATGTGAAGAGAAAGAGACTAGTTAAAACAAATGTTGGTCCCTTGCAGTCAGAAACAGGTGAATTGATCATGGGGAACAAGGACATGGCAGACCAATTGAATAACTACTTTGGTTCTGTCTTCACTAAGGAAGACATAAATAATCTGCCGGAAATAGCAGTGGAACGGGGGTCAAATAAGATGGAGGAACTGAGTGAAATCCAGGTTAGCCGGGAGGTGGTGTTGGGCAAATTGAACGGATTGAAGGCCGATAAATCCCCAGGGCCAGATAGTCTGCATCCCAGAGTACTCAAGGAGGTAGCCACAGAAATAGTGGATGTATTAGTGATAATTTTTCAAAATTCCTTAGATTCTGGAGTAGTTCCTGAGGATTGGAGGGTAGCTAATGTAACCCCACTTTTTAAAAAAGGAGGGAGAGAGAAAGTGGGGAATTACAGACCAGTTAGTCTAACATCGGTAGTGGGGAAACTGCTAGAGTCAGTTATTAAAGATGGGATAGCAGCACATTTGGAAAGTGGTGAAATCATTGGACAAAGTCAGCATGGATTTACGAAAGGTAAATCATGTCTGACAAATCTGATAGAATTTTTTGAGGATGTAACTAGTAGAGTGGATAAGGGAGAACCAGTGGATGTGTTATATCTAGACTTTCAGAAGGCTTTCGACAAGGTCCCGCATAAGAGATTAGCATACAAACTTAAAGCACACGGTATTGGGGGTTCAGTATTGATGTGGATAGAGAACTGGCTAGCAGACAGGGGGCAAAGGGTAGGAGTAAACGGATCCTTTTCAGAATGGCAGGCAGTGACTAGTGGGGTGCCGCAAGGCTCAGTGCTGGGACCCCAGCTATTTACAATATATATTAATGATTTGGACGAGGGAATTCAATGCAACATCTCCAAATTTGCAGATGACACCAAGCTGGGGGGTATAGTTAGGTGTGAGGAGGATGCTTGGAGGCTACAGGGTGATTTGGATAGGCTGAGTGAATGGGCAGATGCATGGCAGATGCAGTATAATGTGGATAAATGTGAGGTTATCCACTTTGGTGGCAAAAACATGAGGGTAGACTATTATCTGAATGGTGACAGATTAGGAAAGGGGGAGATGCAACGAGACCTCGGTGTCATGGTACACCAGTCATTGAAAGTAGGCATGCAGGTGCAGCAGGCAGTGAAGAAAGCAAATGGTATGTTAGCATTCATAGCGAAAGGATTTGAGTATAAGAGCAGGGAGGTTCTACTGCAGTTGTACAGGGTTTTGGTGAGGCCACACCTGGAGTATTGCGTACAGTTTTGGTCTCCAAATCTGAGGAAAGACATCCTTGCCATAGAGGGGGTACAGAGAAGATTCACCAGACTGATTCCTGGGATGTCAGGACTTTCATATGAGGAAAGATTGGATAGACTCGGCTTGTACTCGCTGGAATTTAGAAGATTGAGGGGGGATCTTATAGAAACTTACAAAATTCTTAAGGGGTTGGACAAGCTAGATGCTGGAAGATTGTTCCCGATGTTGGGGGAGTCCAGAACAAGGGGTCACAGTCTAAGGATAAGGGGGAATTCCTTTAGGACCGAAATGAGAAAAACATTCTTTACACAGAGAGTCGTGAGTCTCTGGAATTCTCTGCCACAGAAGGTAGTTGAGGCCAGTTCATTGGCAATATTTAAGAGGGCGTTAGATGTGGCACTTGTGGCTAAAGGGATCAGGGGGTATGGAGAGAAGGCAGGTACGGGATACTGAGTTGGATGATCAGCCATGATCACATTGAATGGCGGTGCAGGCTCGAAGGGCCGAATGGTGTACTCGTGCACCTATTTTCTATGTTTCTATGTTTCCATGTGTGGGTCCTGCCCTTGTTCGATGTCCCAAAATGCAACACCTCACACTTCTCAGTGTTAAATTCCATCAACCATTCCTCCGCCCACCTGGACAAACGATCCAGAATACTCTCCAGTAACTTACCAACTACAGATGTTAAGCACATCGGCCTATAGTTCCCAACATTTTCCCTGCAGCCCTTCCGGAAAAGAGGCGCAACATTTGCCACTCTCCAATCCTCTGGCACCTCTCCTGTATTTAATGACTCCGAAATTTCAACCAGGACTCCCGCAATTTCCTCTCTACCTTCCCCTCAATGTCCACGAATATATCTGATCAGGCCCTGGAGATTTGTCTACCTTCATACACGACAGTACCTTCAGTACTTCTTCAACGGTAACACTGACTGCTCTCAAGACACTTCCAGTGACTGCCCCAAATTCCTCCAACTTACTGTCTTTCTCCTTAGTAAATACAGAGGAGAAATATTCATTTGGTACCTTGCCCATCTCCTGTGTCTCCACACAGAGGTGACCGCTTTTATTCATGAGGGGTCCCACTCTCTCTCTAATTACCCTTTTCCCCCTTATGTATTTATAAAATCTTTGGGGATTGTCCTTAATGCTACCCGCCAGAGCTATCTCCTGGCCCCTCTTTGCCCTTCTGATCTCCTTGTTTAGTTTGCTCCTTAGTTCCCGAAACTCCTCCAGGGATGCACTTGATCCCAGTTGCCTGTACCCACCCCAAGTCAAGTCAAAAAGTCAAAGTCAAAAGAGTTTATTGTCATGTGTCCCTGACAGGACAATGAAAATCTTTCTTTGCATAGCACAACAGAACATAGAAGGCATTGACTACAATTCTATACATAAATACACCCATGAATTAATAAATTAATAAAGTGCAAATAACAGATGGAGGGATATTAATGATTAGAGTTCCGAGCCAGGTTTAATAGCCTGATGGCTGTGGGGAAGTAGCTATTCCTAAACCGGGTTGTTGCAGTCTTCAGGCTCCTGTACCTTCTACCCGAAGGTAGCAGGGAGATGAGTGTGTGGCCAGGGTGGTGTGGGTCCTTGATGATGCTGCCAGCCTTTTTGAGGCAGCGCCTGCGATAAATCCCCTCGATGGAAGGAAGTTCAGAGCCGATGATGGACTGGGCAGTGTTTACTACTTTTTGTAGTCTTTTCCTCTCCAGGGCGCTCAAGTTGCCGAACCAAGCCACGATGCAACCAGTCAGCAAGCTCTCTACTGTGCACCTGTAGAAGTTAGAGAGAGTCCTCCTTGACAGACCATGCATCCTTCATGACTCCAATGCATCCGTTTTTGGCCAACGTCTCATTTTCCCTCGCCAGCCAAGCTTCCTTACGTTTGCCTGCTTTGCTCTTCACTCTAACGGGGACGTACACATCCTGAGCTTTCATCAGCACACTTTTTAAAACATCCCACTTGGCCGATGTTCCTTGCCCCTCAAATAACCGGCTCCAGTCAACTTGAGCAAGACCTTCTCTCATACCCTCCAAGTTGGCCTTACCCCAGTTGAGCATTTTAACGCTGGGACCCTCTCGGTCCCGATCCATAACTATCTTAAACCTAATCCAACTGTGGTCACTGGTCCCAAAAGGCTCCTCCACACACACTTCATCATCTTGCCCTTCCCAATTTCCCAACACTAGATCCAGCGTTGCCCTTTCACATGTGGGGGGCCTCCACATAAGAAAACTCGCCTAAACACTGTTGAGGAACTGCACCCAGTCTGAACCCTTCACGCTATGATTTCCCCAGTCTATATTGGGAAAGTTAACACCCCCGTCTACAACAACCTTATTTGACCGGCGGCTGTCTGCAATCTCCCGGCACATTTGTTCTTCCAATTCCCATTGACTATTCGGGGGTCTGTAGTACCCCCTCCCCCCCCCCCCAACAAGGTGACCATCCCTTTCTTGTTCCTCAGCTCCACCCATGGACTTTCACTCCACTCACTAGATGAGCCGTCTGTAATGTCACCTCTGGACACTGCCGTGACATCCTCCTCAACCAACAATGCAACCCCCCCCCCCGTCCCTCCTCTATTTTCCTCACCCCTGTCTCTCCTGAAGCTCCTGTACCTGTCCTGAGCTGCCAGTCAGACCTGCCCCTCCCATAACCAGGTTTCATTCATGGCTACAACATCCCAGTCGCTCGTACCAATCCACGCCCTTGGCTCATCTGCCTTAGCCGTCAGGCCCCTTGTATTAAAATACGTGCCGGTAATCCAACCCTCCTTCCTCGCTCTCCGCCTTTCACCTGCCCATTCTGTCCACTAACCCTTCCCACACCACCCTCCACACCAACTTCTAGCCTCCGACGTGCCTCTGTCTTGCACAAGATCAGAATCAGAATGCCTTTTATTGTCACTATACACATGTACAATGAGATTAGAAGCTGCTCCTACTCAGTGCAAAACAAAAGCGGGGGGGGGATAAGGTGCAGTTTCTGCAGCGCTATATACATATCTATAAAAAGACAATGGATAAATGGAATGGATAAATAGGATTCCTATATCCAGTATGGGTTATTGCACATATTGGAAATTACAGTTACAGTACAAATTACAGTAGGTGGATAGATGGAAGTCCGGGGGTTAGGCTGCGAAGTCAGTGCATGTGTGGGTTCAGGGAGATAATGGATTTTGGAAAGAAACTGTTCTTGAGTCTATTTGTCCTTGTGCTGATGCACCTATAGCGCCTCCCTGAGGGTAGCAGGTCAAACAGGCCAAATGCAGGATGGGAGCTGTCCTTGATGATGTTCTTCGCCCTGCTGAGGCAGCGGGAGGTGTAAATGTCCATCAGAGAGGGGAGAGGGCAGCCGATGATCTTCTGTGCTGCCCTAACTACCCTCTGAAGCCTCTCCCTGTCTGCCATGGTGCAGCTGCCGTACCATGCTGTAATGCAGTATGTCAACAGGCTCTCAATGGACGAGCGGTAGAAGGTCAGCAGCAGGTTGGAGTCCAGGTTGTGCTTCCTGAGGACCCTCAGGAAGTGCAGCCGCTGCTGAGCCTTCTTGATGGCCGCTGTGATGTTGTCTGTCCAGGAGATGTCAGCGGAGATGAGGACGCCGAGAAACCGGAAGGTGTGGACCCTCTCCACACACACGCCGTTGATGTATAAGGGGGCTAATTCGGTGCTGTGCCTCCCGAAGTCGACAATGAGCTCTTTGGTTTTCTTGGTGTTCAGAGCCAGGTTGTTTTCTGAGCACCAGGCTGTCAACTTCAGGACTTCCTCTCTGTAGGCTGCCTCGTCTCCCCTGCCTCTGTCCTGCACGAGATTCCACCCCCCTGCCAATCTACTTTGAACCCCTCCCATTAGGATTAGCAAACCTTCCCACTAGGATGTTGGTCCCCCTCCAGTTTGGGTGCAACCCGTGCCTTTTATACAGGTCACCCCTGCCCCAGAAGAGATCCCAATGATCCAGAAATCTGAATCCCTGCCCCCTGCACCAACTCCTCAGCCATATATTCATAATCCCTATCTTCCTTATAAGTGCAGTGAAGAAAGCGAATGGTATGTTCGCATTCGTAGCAAAACGATTTGAGTATAGGAGCAGGGAGGTTCTATTGCAGTTGTACAGGGTTCTGGTGAGACCACACCTGGAGTATTGTGTACTGTTTTGGTCTCCAAATCTGAGGAAATACATTCTTGCCATAGAGGGGGTACAGAGAAGGTTCACCAGACTGATTCCTGGGATGTCAGGACTTTCATTTGAGGAGAGACTGGATAGACTCAGCTTGTACTCACTAGAATTTAGAAGATTGAGGGGGGATCTTATAGAAACTTACAAAATTCTTAAGGGGTTGGACAGGCTAGATGCAGGAAGATTGTTCCCGATGTTGGGGAGGTCCAGGACGAGGAGTCACAGTCTAAGGATAAGGGGGAAATCCTTTAGGACCGAGATGAGGAAAACATTTTTCACACAGAGAGTGGAGAGTCTCGGGAATTCTCTGCCACAGAAGGTAGTTGAGGCCAGTTCATTGGCTATATTTAAGAGGGAGTTAGATGTGCCCCTTGTGGCTGAAGGGATCAGGGGGTATGGAGAGAAGGCAGGTACAGGATACTGAGTTGGATGATCAGCCATGATCATATTGAATGGCGGTGCAGGCTCGAAGGGCCGAATGGCCTACTCCTGCACCTATTTTCTATGTTTCTATGTCCCATTCTTACCTTCACTAGCACGAGCTAGTGGAATCACTAGCCTGCAGGTCCTGCTTTTCAGTCTTCTACCCAAGCCCTGTTGCAGAACATCCTCCCTCTTCTGGCCTATATCGTTCGTGCCAACATGCACAACAACCTCCGGCTGCTCCCGCTCACTCTTGAGGATGTCGTGCAGCCGCTCCAAGACGTCCTGGACCCTGGCACCAGGGAGGCAACACACCATCCTGGAGTCTCGCCTGCTGCCGCAGAATTTCCTGTCCGCACCACAGTCTCCCACCACGTCTCTGCCTGACGTCACTCTTCCCCGTTGAGCCTCGGCACCAGGGTTGGAAACACAGCCCTGGGCTACCGCTCAATCTTGTCGTGTCGTCCACCCCCAAGAAGGTGCATCTGTTTTCAGTAGATACTGCCACCGGGGGCTCCTGCTCTCCACATGTACTCCTCTTTCTCACACAGTCCCACCTACGCTCTTCCTGCATCCTTGGTGTGACAACCTCACTCACTGTAGGTCTTGTCCAGGTCACTCTCGGGTTCCCGGATGGTCCCGAGGTCATCCAGCTGCTGCTCCAGTCCCCCCAACACAGTTATTCAGGAGCTGCACCCGGACACAATTTCCACAAGTGTGGTTTCCAGAAGTACCAGCAGTGTCCCCGACTTCCCACATCCTGCAGGAAACACACTGCAGCAACTTACCTGCCATTTCTTCAACCGACAAAAAAAAATAAAAATCACAGCTTTGGAATCAAGGGTAGCCTCCTTGCCCCAGTCTCCTTGCCAAAGACTCACACTTTACTCAGCAAAACGCTTCACCTCAACAAGGCTGCTCCACCACCATGCATTTGTTTTTAATCTCTTACATAATTAACTACTTTAGGGCTGGTTAGTAAATTACCTGAACCTGGGTCTTGGCGCTCTTTTTAAACTGTCTTTGCCTCCGACTGGCCTTCTTTCTCATGGACTTCCAAGCCAATAGTCTCTTCTCTCTTCTTCTGCTTCTCCGAGTTCCACGTAACTGGATCTTGGCTCTCTCTTTAAACTGTCTTTCCCCGCGACGCACCGGCAACTCTGGAGCAAAGGGGTCTCTGAAGAAGGGTCTCGATCCGAAACGTCACCCATTCCTTCTCTCCAGGGATGCTGCCTGTCCCGCTGAGTTACTCCAGCAATTTGTGTCTTATCTGCACTGACCTCTGCTGGCGACTGAATCAGAATCAGAATGCCTTTTATTGTCACTATACACATGTAGAATGAGATTAAAATTAAAAGCTGCTCCTACTCAGTGCAAAACAAAACAAAAGGGGGGGGGGGGGGGGGATAAGGTGCACAGTTTCTGCAGCGCTATATACATATCTATAAAAAGACAATGGATAAATAGAATGGATGAATAGGATTCCTATATCCAGTATGGGTTATTGCACATATTGGAAATTACAGTTACAGTACAAATTACAGTAGGTGGATAGATGGAAGTCCGGGCGTTAGGCTGTGAAGTCAGTGCATGTG
This sequence comes from Raja brachyura, assembly GCA_963514005.1. The sequence continues at coordinate 75,978,859 of OY740790.1, forward strand.
TGAGTTCAGGGAGATGATGGATTTTGGAAAGAAACTGTTCTTGAGTCTATTTGTCCTTGTGCTGATGCACCTATAGCGCCTCCCTGAGGGTAGCAGGTCAAACAGGCCAAATGCAGGATGGGAGCTGCCCTTGATAATGTTCTTCGCCCTGCTGAGGCAGCGGGAGGTGTAAATGTCCATCAGAGAGGGGAGAGGGCAGCCGATGATCTTCTGTGCTGCCCTAACTACCCTCTGAAGCCTCTCCCTGTCTGCCATGGTGCAACTGCCGTACCATGCTGTAATGCAGTATGTCAACAGGCTCTCAATGGACGAGCGGTAGAAGGTCAGCAGCAGGTTGGAGTCCAGGTTGTGCTTCCTGAGGACCCTCAGGAAGTGCAGCCACTGCTGAGCCTTCTTGATGGCCGCTGTATGTTGTCTGTCCAGGAGATGTCAGCGGAGATGAGGACGCCGAGAAACCGGAAGGTGTGGACCCTCTCCACACACTCGCCGTTGATGTATAAGGGGGCCAAGTCGGTGCTGTGCTTCCTGAAGTCGACAATGAGCTCTTTGGTTTTCTTGGTGTTCAGAGCCAGGTTGTTTTCTGAGCACCAGGCTGTCAACTTCAGGACTTCCTCTCTGTAGGCTGCCTCATCTCCCCTTGAGATGAGTCCGACTACTGTAGTGTCGTCAGCAAACTTGACGATTCAGTTGTTGTTGTGGGCCGGGCTACAGTCGTGGGTGTAGAGACAGTATAGGAGGGGGCTTAGCACACAGCCCTGCGGGGAGCCGGTACTCAACATGCGAGTGGAGGAGAGGTGGAGGCCGAGTCTCACAGTCTGGGGCCGGTTGGTGAGGAAGTCCTTTATCCAGGCACATGTGAGAGTAGGGAGGCCGAGAGTGACCAGTTTGTCGATGAGAATGTCCGGAATGATAGTATTGAAAGCTGAGCTGTAATCCACAAAGAGCATCCAAACGTGGCTCTGCCCCTGCTCCAGGTGACTGTTGGAGAATTGCTACATTGCAAATAGTGCTGTGCAGCATGGAGACAGGCCTTTCGGCCCATCTTGAAGGGCCTATTTCAAGGGCTGGTTACCAGTGATGTGAATCTGCCCAACGGCCAAATACTGGCCTCAAGTGGGACATCAGTGGTTACCTACTGCTCTGACCAAGGGCCCTGCAGTGATGGCACCGACGAGAAGCATCTCGACCCGAAACGTCACCCATTCCTTCTCTCCCGAGATGCTGCCTGTCCCGCTGAGTTACTCCAACACTCTGTCTCCTAGGCATCTACGGGGCTGAGCTGTCTGTTACTGTTCCTGCTGGACAGTTAGTGGGGATAACAGACTGGAACAGGAGATGAGAGTGTAACTGACCCATCAGTACAACAGGGTCAGTATGGAAGGTATACTCAGCGGGACAGGCAGCATCTCTGGAGAGAAGGAATGAGTGACGTTTCGGGTCGAGACCCTTCTTCAGACTGGTCAGGGGAGGGGGCGGGACAGAGATAGAATGTAGTCGGAGACAGGCTAGTGGTGGAACTGGGTAGGGGAAGGGGATGGAGAAACCAAGGGCTATCTAATAAACCATATAACAATTACAGCAAGGAAACAGGCCTTCTCGGCCCTTCAAGTCCGTGCCGACCATTTATTTTCCCCTAGTCCCATCCACCTGCACTCAGACCATACCCCTCCATTCCCTTCCCGTCCATATACCTATCCACTTTACTTTTAAATGTTAAAATCGATCCTGCCTCCACCACTTCTGCAGGAAGATCATTCCACACAGCCACCACTCTCTGAGTAAAGAAGTTCCCCCTCATGTTACCCCTAAACTTCTGTCCCTTAATTCTCATGTCATGCCCTCTTGTTTGAATCTTCCCTACCCTCAATGGGAAAAGCTTATCCACGTCAACTCTGTCTATCCCTTTCATCATTTTAAAGACCTCAATCAAGTCCCCCCTTAACCTTCTGCGCTCCAAAGAATAAAGACCTAACTTGTTCAACCTTTCTCTGTAACTTAGTTGCTGGAACCCAGGCAACATTCCACTAAATCTCCTCTGTACTCTCTCTATTTTGTTGACATCCTAAGTTAGAGAAGTCAATGTTCATACCGCTGGGGTGCAAGCTGCCCAAGCAAAATATGAGGTGCTGTTCCTCCAATTTGCGCTGGGCCTCACTCTGACAATGGAGGAGGCCCAGGACAGAGAGGTCAGATTGGGAATGGGAGGGGGAGTTGAAGTGTTGAGCCACGAGGAGATCAGGTGGGTTAAGGCGGACTGAGCGGAGGTGTTCAGCGAAACGATCGTCGAGCCTGCGCTTGGTCTCACCGATGTGGACAAGTTGGCACCTGGAACAGTGGGTACAGAAGGACATCATTGCCATAGAGGGAGTGCAGAGAAGATTCACCAGACTGATTCCTGGGATGTCAGGACTGTCTTATGAACAAAGACTGCATAGACTCGGTTTATACTCTCTAGATTGAGAGGGGATCTTATAGAAACTTACAAAATTCTTAAGGGGTTGGACAAGCTAGATGCAGGAAGATTGTTCCCGATGTTGGGGAGGTCCAGGACAAGGGGTCACAGCTTAAGGATAAAGGGGAAATCCTTTTGGACCGAGTTGAGAAGGACTTTTTTCACACAGAGAGTGGTGGGTCTCTGGAACTCTCTGCCACAGAGGGTAGTTGAGGCCAGTTAATTGGCTATATTTACGAGGGAGTTAGATGTGGCCCTTGTGGCTAAGGGGATCTGGGAGTATGGAGAGAAGGCAGGTACGGGATACTGAGTTGGATGATCAGCCATGATCATATTGAATAGCGGTGCAGGCTCGAAGGGCCGAATGGCCTACTCCTGCACCTAATTTCTATGTTTCTATGTTAAGTAGATGAGGATGGAGGAGGTGCAGGTGAACCTATGCCTCACCTGGTCAGTATGGAGCTGTCCAGCACAGGAACAAGCCATTCAGGCCCACTCCGGGCCGAACATAACAAGTTAAACTAATCGCCTATGTGCCTATGTAAATGCTCCTTAAACCACCACAATGGTATCTGCCTTCACCATCGCCCCCAATATCGTGTTCCAGGCACCCCCCCACTGTAAACAAAAGCTTGTCACCAGCGGCACAGCCTCACTGCGCCAGAGATAGACGTTCGATCCTGACCTCAGGTGCCGTCTGTACAGAGTTTGTACGTTCACCCCGTGACCTGCGTGGGTTTTCTCCGGGTGCTCTGGTTTCCTCTCACGTCCCAAAGACGTGCAGATTGTGGTAAAGTTGCGTCTGCGTCTGCGTCTGCGTCTGCGTCTGCGTCTGCGTCTGTCTGTGTGTGAGAGAGACAGTGGGCGGGTATGGACTTGGTGGGCGAGACCACATCTCAAAACCTACTCTGCACATCTCCTTTCAACGTCGCCACTCACACCTTAAAGCGACACCCCCTGGTCCCTGGGTTGCAAGAGACAACGCAGAAGCCACCTGCTGAACCTCCCTCCTAAATCTTTCCGGGGTGGGGAGGGTTTCGTTTTTTAGTTCAGAGATACAGCGTGGAAACGGACCCTTGGAGGGACGGGGGAGGTTGCATTGTTGGTTGAGGAGGATGTCACGGCTGTATTCAAAGGTGACATTACGGACGTGGAAACAGAGCCCACAGCGATCACCCCGTACGCTCACACTATCCTACACACTAGGGACAATTTACAATCTTTACAGGAGATAATTAACCTACAAACCTGCACGCATTTGGAGTGTGGGAGGGAAAACCGGAAAAGCCACTCGTTCACAGACTCCGGACGGACAGCACCCGTAGTCGGGATGGAACCCGGGCCTCTGGCGCTGCGCCACCGTGCCCCCCCCCCCCTAAAGAATTACCAAAACAAAGCCCAGCTGGACACTGGAGGACCAGCACTATCCCAGATCCTGCAGGACCTTTGCCAACTGCACCAGACAGCCCAGGACAAGGACCTTGAAGGTGGAACCCACTGTGGACATTGTTCCAGCTTTATCATCAGACATTATGGAATGAATGAGTGACAGTGACACAGCACAGACCAAGTGGCTAGAGATTTATTTCACTTACAAAACACCAGCCATCTTGGCTCCAGTTTGCACTTTGTGATCCGGTTTTACAGCATACGTTACATTTTCAATAATTTGAACGGTGAATCAGTTAATACAAGTGTGTAGTGGTGTTGCAGGGAGTTCCACAGGGAGCTGGGGACCACCGTGGGCACACTGCTCCCTCCTCAGTCTGGGACTCTCCCCCCTAGTGACAGCGACGTTAAACTTGCCCTCTGCAGCCAAGCCGGGCGTCCGAGAGGGGTCAAAGAGCAGCCAAGGAGAAGGGGGCAGTCAACAGAACGGCAGCACCGGGCAGCGGAAGGTTCAAGCTGGAGTTAGACCGTGTTCCGTCCCTCCAGAGACGGTCCCCTCTCTCACAGGCACCCGCTTTGTTGTGTTGAGTTTCAGCGAGGAGATGGGGTTTGTGGATGAGCGGAGGCCAGAGTGGTAGATCAACATGTCCAACACCAACAAATCCCAGTCTCAGACACGCGGGTCGAACGTCAACTAGGCCCAGCCCCACACCAACCAGTCCACTCTCACACCAACCAGTCCACTCTCACACCAACCAGTCCACTCTCACACCAACCAGTCCACTCTCACACCAACCAGTCCACTCTCACACCAACCAGTCCACTCTCACACCAACCAGTCCACTCTCACACCAACCAGTCCACTCTCACACCAACCAGTCCAGTCCCACACCAGCTGATCAAGCACCAACATCAACATCCAACGAGACAAGCAAGCTGGAGACCCCAACCAGTGGCAGCTGCATTCTCCAGGACCGCAGGGTGACCAGGCCGTCCCCTGGAGATGGCCTCGTTAGACCTGCGACACAACACTGGGCCAGTGGACACATCGCCAGCCCAAACCAGAGCATTGGCATAACGTACAGTGCCTGCACCCAGCTGGCAAGGGGCAAAGCCAGTGGTCCATGCCGCCAGAACAGGAAGGATCCAGTCACATACTAGACCGAGGATCCTTGCTACTTAGTAAACAGGTCAACGAACATTCAACTGAAGAGAACACACACACACACACAAATACAGCGGCCCACCACCATCCACGCCATCTCCAGAACTGATCCCAAGGACTTCCTATTCCTACGTCTTCGACCTCAACCTGGGAAACAAAAAGGAAAATGGATCTGAGCATTATTGTTACATATACAGTGTGGAGGCCCAGAGTGCTGGAGTAACTCAGCGGGTCAGGCAGCATCTGTGGAGAACATGGATAGGTGACGTTTCACAGAGTGCTGGAGTAACTCAGCGGGTCAGGCAGCATCTGTGGAGAACATAGATAGGTGACGTTTCACAGAGTGCTGGAGTAACTCAGCGGGTCAGTCAGGCAGCATCTGTGGAGAACATGGATAGGTGACGTTTCACAGAGTGCTGGAGTAACTCAGCGGGTCAGTCAGGCAGCATCTGTGGAGAACATGGATAGGTGACGTTTCACAGAGTGCTGGAGTAACTCAGCGGGTCAGGCAGCATCTGTGGAGAGAAGGAATGTGTGACGTTTCGGGTCGAGACCCTACTTCAGCCAGGGGGAAGGGAAACGAGAGATATGCCTCTAGGTGATGTAGAGAGATATAGAACAATGAATGAAAGAGATGCAAAAAAAGGAAACAGGCCATTGTTAGCTGTTTGCTGGGTGAGAATCTCAAGACTCTCTCCAGAGATGCTGCCTGTCCCGCTGAGTTACTGCAGCATTTTGTGTCTATCTTCGGTTTAAACCAACATCTGCAGGTCCCACACATTTCATCCCCCCCTTTCTAATGGGTTTGGCTGTGAACTGCCAGGAGCCAGGACCTTAACCGTGTTTCCAGCTTTCATTTAGCAGTGGCGCGGCGGGTAGAACCTCTGCCTCACAGCACCGGAGACCCCGGTTCAATCCCGACCTCGGGTGCTGTCTGTGCGTGGAGTTTGCACGTTCTCCCCGTGTGGAGTTCGCACGCTCTCCTTGTCACCGCGTGCGTTTGCTTCGGTTTCCTCCCACATCCCAAAGCCGCGCAGGTTTGTAGGTTAATTGCCTCCAATGTGTAGGGAGTGGATGAGAAAGTGGGATAGCATGGAACTTGTGAATGGGGTGATTGATGGTTAGGGTGGGCCGAAGGGCCAGTTTCCATGCTGTGTCTTTCAATCAATTTGGGCGTCTCGGTGGCGCAGCGGGTATAACCATATAACAATTACAGCACGGAAACAGGCCATCTCGGCCCTTCAAGTCCGTGCCGAACAACTTTTTTCCCTTAGTCCCACCTGCCTGCACTCGTACCATAACCCTCCATACCCTTCTCATCCATATGCCTATCCAATTTATTTTTAAATGATACCAACGAACCTGCCGCCACCACTTCCACTGGAAGCTCATTCCACACCGCTACCACTCTCTGAGTAAAGAAGTTCCCCCTCATGTTACCCCTAAACCTCTGTCCCTTAATTCTAAAGTCATGTCCTCTTGTTTGAATCTTCCCTATTCTCAAAGGGAAAAGCTTGTCCACATCAACTCTGTCTATCCCTCTCATCATTTTAAAGACCTCTATCAAGTCCCCCCTTAACCTTCTGCGCTCCAGAGAATAAAGACCTAACTTATTCAACCTATCTCTGTAACTTAGCTGTTGAAACCTGTAGATGTTCAGTGCATGTCCCTTTAATTGTAGGTTGTGTAGCCACTCCCCTTTCACCAAGTATATTACTGTCTCTCCATCCCTGGTACAGCCTCTAGTAAAAACGTGCAGACCATGTACAACTAGGGCATCGATATATATGTGGTTAATAAAGAATCGGTAAAGAAACACTGTGTACGTGTAAACTTCTTTACATGGTGTCAGTCGTTTCGAATTGCGCGTCTCCTGTTTATCGGGTTTAGTTTTTTTTGCCCCAGTTACCCTTCCCTGCCTGGTTATGGCTTCCTCCTGCCGCAAGCCTGAGTCCCTTGTCTTTGACGACGACATCGCTCACCGGTGGAATACGTTCCGCCGGGATTTTCGGCATTATGTGGCTATCGTGCACCCGGGAGTTTCCTCTGCCATTAAAGCGTCGCTGCTATTGAATCTAGCCGGCTCCAAGGCTCTGGAGCGCTCTGAATCATTTGAGTACGGGCCGGATGAGGACCCCGAGGACCTTGACTGTCTACTGGGGAAGTTCAACGAGATGTGCGATGTGCCCACGAACTCTATTCTGGAGCGTTTTAAGTTTTTTGGACGTCGTCAGAAACCCAGTGAGTCTGTCGGCAACTTCTACGCTGACCTACGGCACCTGGCTAGGCGATGCCACCTGAATGACGCTACCCCAGAGACCCTGACCCGCGATGTCTTGGTGTATGGTCTACGAAATGAAAGGCTGCGGTCGGAGCTCCTGTGTAAGGCAGACTTGACTCTCCAGGCTGCCCTGCATGCTGCAAAGATGTCTGAGGCTGTTATCTCTGCTGCACCACCCCCTGATCATGAGGTTCGGGCAGCTACCGTCGCAACCCGCCGTCCTGCTCAGCAGACTCGCCGTGGGGCCAGCTATGGTTCAAGTTCCAAGCTGGAGAAGCGCTGCCCGAACTGTAACTTTGTGACTCATCGTTTCAACGTGTGCCCTGCGGTGGGAAAGATTTGTAACTTCTGCAACAAGCCTAACCACTTCTCGTCAGCATGCAGAGCTAGAAAAAAATCCTGCCCAGCAACAGCGCAGGCACTCTAATTACCTGGTACGGGATGGTACTGCGTCTGGTTCTTATCACCCTCCTGACAACCTCCCACTGTCTGATTCGGACTCTTCTCAGAGTGAGCTCAGCGTGTTTTCAGTTAGGAAGACACCTGCTCGAATAACAGACCCTACTGTGCAAGTTACTGTCAATGGTGCTACGTTCTCTGCCAAGGTCGATACTGGGGCCGCAACGAACGTTATGTCTACTAGCCTTTTCAAGAAGATAAGGAATAATGAGCGAGTCACCGTTGAGCGCTCTGTCCTTCGTGCTTATGGGGGAGGGTTGCTTGTCCCTGTGGGGAAGGCTACCCTGAACTGTGAAGTGCTAGAGACCGTTCGGCCCCTCTCCTTCTTCCTGGTTAACGAGAAATGTGTTACACTGCTCGGCGTTCGGGCATGCCAAGACCTCGGATTGGTCAATTTTCACCGGGAGATCCGTTTAGTTCAGCAACCTTTGGACCCGTTAGCCAAGTACCCCGATCGGTTTGACAATGCGCTGGGGATGCTCCCCTGCAGTTATGAGATCTCTCTAAAACCTGACGTGGATCCAGTTATATGCCCTCCACACCGGGTCTCCTTTGCGATGAAGGATAGGGTCGAGTCCACCCTTCGGGACATGGTGGCTACAGGCATTCTGAAAGAGGTGAGCGAGCCCACTCAGTGGGTCTCCACCATGGTGGTTGCTGCCAAGAAGGACAAGAGTGAGCTACGGATCTGCATCAACCCCAAAGATTTGAACCTGGCTATCAAGCGCCCGCACTATCCCATGCGTACTGTCGAAGATGTTGCTGCACAGGTTGGCCCTGCCACTGTGTTTTCGGTGCTGGATGCTAAGAGCTCGTTCTGGCAGATACCGCTAGATGAACAATCGTCCTACCTGACGACCTTTGCCACTCCCTTTGGGAGGTTCCGATTCCTGCGCATGCCGTTCGGGATCAGCTCCGCCAGTGAAGTTTTCCAGAGGACGATGGAACAGCTGTTTGCGGGGCTCCCGTGCGCTATCATTGTAGATGACATCTTGGTGTATGGTAAAGATGTGGAACAGCACGACCACAACCTCCGACTAGTTTTGGATCGAGCTCGGGAGGTAAATCTAAAGCTCAACCCCAGTAAATGCCGGTTCCGTGCCCCGGAGGTCACCTATGTGGGACACGTCTTCACAGCGTCCGGGCTGAAGCCCGACCCACAGAAGACCGCTGCTATCTCGAAGATGCCTGCTCCTGTGGATGTGCCGAGCCTCCAGCGTTTCCTTGGCATGGTTAATTACTTGGGAAAATTCATCCCCGATCTGAGCGAGTTGAGTGCCCCTTTAAGGGACTTGGTGAAGAAAGACACTGCATGGTCCTGGTTCCCACAACACCAGGCTGCTTTCGATATGCTGCGTTCGAAGCTTGTCTGCACTCCGACGCTGCAATATTTCGATTTGAACCGTCCTATTGTCCTCACGTGCGATGCTTCAAAGTTCGGGCTGGGTGCTGCTTGTTTGCAAGTTCATGATGGGGTCCAGTTGCCCGTGTCCTTCGCGTCCCGCACGATGACTCCAGCTGAGCAGCGCTATGCCCAGATCGAAAAGGAACTGCTGGCTGTTGTGTTTGCATGTTCAAAGTTTAAGGACTATATCCTGGGCACCGAATTCTCGATTGAGACCGACCACCAGCCTCTGGTCACCATCCTCGGCAAGCCGATTCACGCTGCCTCCTCCAGGCTGCAGCGGATGATGCTGCAGCTGCAGCGTTTTACCTTCTCCGTAGTGTACCGTAGAGGCAAGGACATGTTTATTGCTGACACGCTGTCTCGGGCTCCTCTGGCTTCGACCACCCGTCACCCTTACGAGACTTCAGGTATGATTGTCCTGAATGTCAACTTTGTTCCTTCAAAACAACTACAGTGCTTAGTTAAACACACTGCTGCCGACGCCTCGCTCCAACAGCTGGCTGCGGTCATTCAAAGGGGTTGGCCCGAGCGACGTTCTTCCCTGCCCGCCGCGGCAGTGCCCTACTTCCTGGTCCGTGACGAGCTGGTGCTACGAGATGGAGTTATCGTTAAGGGTCACAAGGTTGTGGTACCTGAGGCTCTTCGCCAACAGTATTTCGACACCGCACATCGGGGTCATCCTGGCGCCGAGGCCACTCTCTCTATCGCCCAAAGCCAGTTTTATTGGCCTGATATGGCTGTGTATTTTCGGGACCGGGTGTCATCTTGCCCTACCTGCAACAGTCTCGCCCCGCAGCAGCAGCGTTTGCCCCTTCTGCAGCAGCCCGCACCAGACCTGCCATGGTCGGCACTGGCAACGGACATTTTTGAGTGGCACGGCAAGCACTTCTTGGTGCTTGTCGACTCTTACTCCAACTGGTATGAGGTCGACCAGCTGTTCTCTCTCTCCTCTTCTGCTGTTATCGCGAAGCTGCGCCGCCACTTCGCGACCTTTGGATCACCAGCGAGCCTGCAGTCAGACAACGGCAGCCAATTTACCAGTGCGGAGTTCAAGGACTTTGCTGACCGCTGGAACTTTCGGCATTACACTAGTAGCCCTGAGTACCCTCAGAGCAATGGCCTGGCCGAGCGTGCTGTTCGCAGCGCAAAAGACTTGTTGAATCACTGCCGCGCATCGAAGTCTGACATTTACCTCGCCCTCCTCAACCTGCGAAACATTTCCCGTGACGGTGTTCTGGGATCCCCGGCGCAGTGCCTCATGTCCTGGGTTACTCGACCTCCCATTCCGGTGGCCCAGCAGACTCTTACCCCAGCTGTTGTAAAACCTGCCGTGGTCCGTGAGCGTATTGCTACCAAGCGGTCCATTGAAAAGCGATCCCACGACAGGTCTTGCCGTGCCCTGCCTCCTCTGTCTCCTGGTCAGGTTGTCCGCATGCATTCCACCTCCGGTCACCCTGGCCTTGCGGTTGTTGTTGGGACGGCTGGTTCACCTCGCTCCTATCTGGTGAACCTCGATGGTACTGTTTACCGTCGGTCCAGGCGGCACCTCCGCCTGGTGAACGAGCCCTCTCCTCCTCCTCCTGCTGACCCCCATGCTCCCCCTCTGTCCGCTCTCCCGCCTGTAGCGGTCGCTAAGCCTGTGCCTGCTCGCCCTGTCCCGGTTCTTCTCCCTGTGACTGTTCCCGTGTCTCCAGCTGTCTCTTCCCCATCGCCAGGTCGCTCGCCTCCAATCCCTTTGTCACCACGCAAGTCCCCACATTGTAGTCCTCCTGTCGTGGGGTCTCCCCCGGTGCCCGTTCCTTTGGGGGGAGAGGGCGTGAGCGGGGTTCGTACCCGCTCGGGGCGGATTGTAAGGGCGCCTGACCGTTATGGCGATTATATTTGATTGCTGCTATTTTGCTGTCTATCCTTTTCCAGTTGCTCTAGTGTATGAGACATGGTCGGCTGTCACGTTCCTTTCTTTTGTAAGAGGAAGGATGTAGATGTTCAGTGCATGTCCCTTTAATTGTAGGTTGTGTAGCCACTCCCCTTTCACCAAGTATATTACTGTCTCTCCATCCCTGGTACCTCCTCTAGTAAAAACGTGCAGACCATGTACAACTAGGGCATCGATATATATGTGGTTAATAAAGAATCGGTAAAGAAACACTGTGTACGTGTATACTTCTTTACAAAACCCAGGCAACATTCTAGTAAATCTCCTCTGTACCCTCTCTATTTTGTTGACATCCTTCCTATAATTGGGCGACCAAAATTGTACACCATACTCCAGATTTGGTCTCACCAACGCCTTGTACAATTTTAACATTACATCCCAGCTTCTATACTCAATGCTCTGATTTATAAAGGCTAGCATACCAAAAGCTTTCTTTACCACCCTATCTATATGAGATTCCACCTTCAAGGAACTATGCACGGTTATTCCCAGATCCCTCTGTTCAACTGTATTCTTCAATTCCCTACCGTTTACCATGTAAGTTTACCGTTTACCGGTAGGGTAGAGCAGCTGCAGACCCGGGTTCCATCCTGACCTCGGGTGCTGTCTGTGTGGAGTTCGTCAGTTCTCCCTGTGACCACGTGGGTTTTCTCCGGGTGCTCCAGTTTCCTCCCACACTACAAAAGCGTTCAGCTTTTCCAGTTTAAAGCTTTTTCACTGGACCTCATGATAGGGGATAGGGGAGAACCAGTGGATGTGGTGTATATGGACTTCCAGAAGGCTTTCGACAAGGTCCCACACAAGAGATTAGTATACAAACTTAAAGCACACGGCATTGGGGGTTCAGTATTGATGTGGATAGAGAACTGGCTGGCAAACAGGAAGCAAAGAGTAGGAGTTAACGGGTCCTTTTCACAACGGCAGGCAGTGACTAATGGGGTACCGCAAGGCTCAGTGCTTGGACTCCAGCTATTTACAATATACATTAATGATCTGGACGAGGGAATTGAAGGCAATATCTCCAAGTTTGCGGATGACACTAAGCTGGTGGGCAGTGTTAGCTGTGAGGAGGATGCTAGGAGGCTAGTGGGCAAATGTTAGGCAGATGCAGTGTAATGTGCATAAATGTGAGGTTATCCACTTTGGTGGCAAAAATAGGAAAACAGACTATTATCTAAATGGTGGCCGATTAGGAAAAGGGGAGATGCAGCGCGACCTGGGTGTCATGCTACACCAGTCATTGAAAGTAGGCATGCAGGTGCAGCAGGCAGCGAAGAAAGCGAATGGTATGTTGGCATTCATAGCAAAAGGATCTGAGTACAGGAGCAGGGAGGTTCTACTTCAGTTGTATAGGGTCTTGGTGAGACCACACCTGGAGTATTGCGTATAGTTTTGGTCTCCAAATCTGAGGAAGGACATTATTGCCATAGAGGGAGTGCAGAGAAGGTTCACCAGACTGATTCCTGGGATGTCAGGACTGTCTTATGAAGAAAGACTGGATAGACTCGGTTTATACTCTCTAGAATTTAGGAGATTGAGAGGGGATCTTATAGAAACTTACAAAATTCTTAAGGGGTTGGACAGGCTAGATGCAGGAAGATTGTTCCCGATGTTGGGGAGGTCCAGGACAAGGTCAAGGATAAGGGGGAAATCCTTTAGGACCGAGATGAGAAGGACTTTTTTCACACAGAGAGTGGTGGGTCTCTGAAACTCTCTGCCACAGAGGGTAGTTGAGGCCAGTTCATTGGCTATATTTAAGAGGGAGTTAGATGTGGCCCTTGTGGCTAAAGGGATCAGGGGGTATGGAGAGAAGGCAGGTACGGGATACTGAGTTGGCTGATCAGCCATGATCATATTGAATGGCGGTGCAGGCTCGAAGGGCCGAATGGCCTACTCCTGCACCTATTTTCTATGTTTCTAAGTGCACGTGACAATAAACTAAACTGAACAGGTTTATAGCTGATGTGTAGGAAGGAACTGCAGATGCTGGTTTAAACCGAAGAGAGACACAAGATGCTGGAGTAACTCAGCGGGACAGGCAGCATCTCTGGAGAGAAGCAACGGGTGACGTTTCAGGTCGAGGCCCTTCTTCAGATTTGTAGGGTCATTGGCTTCTGTAAATTGCCTCTAGAGTGCGGGGCGATCGCTGGTCGGCACGGACTCGGTGGGCTGAAGGGCCTGTTTGCCACACTGTATGGCTAAACTAACTTGATTTGGACGGGGCGGTGCCTCTCCCAGCCTCACCTGTTACAGCAGCAGTAGAGGGAGCCGGGCAACTCCTCTGCCACCCGGTACTTGCCAGAGTCCGGCAGGTCCTGGCACTCACCGATGAACGCCTGCAGGTCCGTCTGTGGGAACCCCTGCCGCTGGTAAAGCTGGTGGAGAGGGCAGAGCAGAACGTGATGTCGGGCAACGGGTACACAGGAGGCAAGCAGCAGGCCACATGCAGCACCAAAAACATAGACAATAGGTGCAGGAGTAGAGGCCATTCGGCTCTTCCAGCCAGCACCGCCATTCATTATGATCATGGCTGATCATCCAACTCAGTATCCTGTACCTGCCTTCTCTCCATACCCCTTGATCCCTTTAGCCACAAGGGCTCCCTCTTAAATATAGCCAATGATCTGGCCTCAACTACCTTCTGTGGCAGAGAGTTCCACAGATTCACCACTCTCTGTGTGAAAAATGATTTTCTCATCTCGGCCCTAAAAGATTTCCCCCTTATCCTTAAACTGTGACCCCTTATCCTGGACTTCCCCAACATGGGGAACAATCTTCCTGCATCTAGCCTGTCCAATCCTACCTCAAAGAAATGGCCAACCAGCTGCCTCCTCAACGGCGGACTCATAGAGTCATTAATCACGGACACAGGCCCTTCAGCCCAACTTGCCCATGCCCACCATCTACACTAGTCCCACCTAGTGGCCCAGCGGTAGAGTTGCCACCTTACAGCGCCGGAGAACCAGGTTCGATCCCAACTGCGGGTGCTGTCTGTACGGAGTTTGTACGTTCTCCCCGTGACCTGCGCGGGTTTTCTCCGGGTGAGATCTTCGGTTTCCTCCCGCACTCCAAAGACGTACAGGTATTTTAGGTTTAGTTGGCTTTGTGTAGGTGTGAATTGTCCCCAGTGTGTGCAGGATAGTTTTAGTGTGCGGGGATCGCTGGCTGGTGCGGATTCGATGGGCCGAAGGGCCAGTTTCCTCACTGTATCCCCAACCTAAACCTGCCTGCGGTTGGTCCATAACTCTTCTTATCCATGTACCTGTCCAAATGTCCTTTAAAGATTGTTACAGCACCTGCCTCAACTACCTCCTCAGGCAGCTCATTCCATACACCCACCATCTCATGCGTGGACAAAGTTGCCCCTCAGGTTCTCAGTAAACCTTTTCCTCCTCTCACTTTAAACATACAATAGGCAATAGGTGCAGGAGTAGGCCATTCGGCCCCTCGAGCCAGCACCGCCATTCAATGTGATCATGGCTGATCATCCACAATCAGTACCCCGTTCCTGCCTTCTCCCCATATCCCCTGACTCCACTATCTTTAAGAGCCCTATCTAGCTCTCTCTTGAAAGCATCCAGAGAACCGGCCTCCACCGCCCTCTGAGGCAGAGAATTCCACAGACTCACAACTCTCTGTGAGAAAAAGTGTTTCCTCATCTCCATTCTAAATGGCTTACCACTTATTCTTAAACTGTGGCCCCTGGTTCTGGACTCCCCCAACATTGGGAACATGTCTCCTGCCTCCAGCGTGTCCAAACCCTTAATAATCTTATACGTTTCAATAAGATCGCCTCTCATCCTTCTAAACTCCAGAGTGCACAAGCCCAGCCGCCCCATTCTCCATCACGTCATGTGGTTCTTGATGCCCCTACTCTGGGTAAGACACTCTGCATTCTAAACATTCCCGTCAAACAGTCAGACACATTTAGCAGCAAATTGATGCAAATTTCCTGCAGCCGCTTCCACTCCAGGTTCAATCCCAGCCTCGGGTGCCGACTGTGGGCACAGGCTTCCCCATTCGACTTCATTAACCTCCCACATCCCAAAGACTGCAGTCAGCAGCTTCATTTAGGAGGGCAAGAAATGGAACTGGAGGTGAATGAATGACCAAGTATTGACGTACAGTTCTGCTCTCCAAATCTGAGGAAGGACATTATTGCCATAGAGGGAGTGCAGAGAAGGTTCACCAGACTGATTCCTGGGATGTCAGGACTGTCTTATGAACAAAGACTGCATAGACTCGGTTTATACTCTCTAGAATTTAGGAGATTGAGAGGGGATCCTATAGAAACTTACAAAATTCTTAAGGGGTTGGACAGGCTAGATGCAGGAAGATTGTTCCCGATGTTGGGGAGGTCCAGGACAAGGGGTCACAGCTTAAGAATAAGGGGGAAATCCTTTAGGACCGAGATGAGAAGGACTTTTTTCACACAGAGAGTGGTGGGCCTCTGGAACTCTCTGCCACAGAGGGTAGTTGAGGCCAGTTCATTGGCTATATTTAAGAGGGAGTTAGATGTGGCCCTTGTGGCTAAGGGGATCAGAGGGCATGGAGAGAAGGCAGGTACGGGATACTGAGTTGGATGATCAGCCATGATCATATTGAATGGCGGTACTGGCTCGAAGGGCCGAATGGCCTACTCCTGCTCCTAATTTCTATGTTTCTATGACACACAAGGTGCCTGTAGCAAATAGCATTGGTCTTGCTCACCAACCCACAACTCCTCTCCTGCCCGTGTCCTCCCCCCCCACCCTGACACACACATCTTCTAGCCCACACACACTGGGGACAATTGACAGAAGACAATTCACCTACACACCTGCAGGTCTTTGGAGTTTGGGAGGAAACCGGAGCGCCCGGAGAAAACCCACGCAGGTCACAGGGAGAACGTACAAACTCCGTACAGACAGCACCCGTAGTCGGGATGGAACTGGGGTCCCTGGCACTGCACCACTCTGCTGACCCGGTACAAAGATCATCAGATCCATGCTAGTCCCAAGCATGTTTATATTTAAGTTCAGGCCAGGACCAGCCAATTGCCCTGGACCCCAGCCAATGCACACTGGAGCAATGTTACAGATTTTGAGATTTTAAAAATCAAGTCTGCAATTTATCCCATCAGATAAAGCATAAAAAGAAGTTTAATTTGACACCTAATTCACTTTCATATCTTCAGTATTAAGAAAGTTATGACCATTTTCATACTCGGAAATTAGCATCTTGTTCCCCATTGCCTTTCAATTGACTTAGCTCAAAAGCTGTGATCTAGAACAGTTAAAAGCCCATAACTTTCTTAAAAATTAAGAGAACTCAATGAAATTTTCAGTTATTATAGATTGAAGCATTCTGAAACAAATATGAAACAATCTTACTTGGATGACCTGAAATTAAAGCATATAATTAGTTAGTTATCTAATTGTAGCTAATTACATAATTCAATGAGTAGATCTAAACATCTATCCATTTCTTAAGAAAAGATAAACTTTTTTTAAATTGCCTAAGTGTCCAAATAACATTCACACAACAATCCACAATATAACATAATTTTTAAATCTCAATTTCATGAATTTCTGGGCCAAATGGAAGGAATATAGTGTTTAATGCCTGTAAATTAATGGACATTTAAATCAACTAGTGAGTGGGTTTAAGTGGAATGCGGTGGATTAGAACGTTGCGGTTTGCGGTGAAGTCGGTATGAAAAACACAGCCGGTTCATACATTTTTTTTGTCCCCTTTTTGCAACATGAAAATGTGATTAAAGCCTTCCTAAAAACCAAGTTTTTATGTAAAAATAAACTGTGTAGCTTCTTTTATCGCCTACGTTAGGTATGTTCTGCTGTCACCGTTCAGAGCTTTAGAAGATGATTTTTAAACTAGTCTAGTTAATAAATAATCTAGCGTAGTTTAAAAATGCCTTCATGAATGAAATGTCGGAGCGATTTCTCTTTAGCGACGAAATCGCCCGACATGGATCGACTTGGACTGCCTAGAATAAAAATCGGCATTTTAAACCCGTCCCCCCTCTGAAAGGCGCCAAAGTCGCGCACACGGGGAGCGGCAGAACTGCAGCGCTGCTCAAGGTAGGTATTGTAACTTACCTACACACTGGCTTCATCTTGTGCTCAACGTTATTCCCCTAATCAAATATCTGTACACTGTGAATTACTGGATTGTAATCATGTATTATCTTGCCGCCGGCTGGTTAGCACGTAACAAAAAGCTTTTCACGGCACCTCTGTACACGTGACAATAAACTACAGCCAACCCCCTGGTTCGGTTTCCTTACTTTGATCGTCTCATAGGTGTCAGTGATGAGGGCAATGAAGAGGCTGAGGACCATGTAGATGAAGAGGCTGATGAAGGAGTACAGGTACAACCTGCTGAAGAGCCACACCAGGTAGCTCTTGTCCTTCATGGCCGCGAAGGTGGAGAACATGTCATCGCCATTGATGAGGGAGAAGAGGCACTCGGAGACCATGTTGAGCGATCGGAACTGTAGATCCAGAGCAAACATCAGCGGGCAGCTCCACTGTCCCACCACCGACTCCCGGCGGCCCCCAGCTCCCCCCAACTTCCCCCCCCCCCCCCCCCAGCCCCCAACTCCCCCTCCCACTCCCCCTCCCATCCCCCAGCTCCCCCCCCCTCCACCTCCCCCTCCCCCTCCCATCCCCCAGCTCCCCCTCCCCCCAACCCCCCCCTCCCCTCGAGAATCCCCAGACCATTACGCAAAAGGGGAAAAGGGGAAGTACGACGGGATCTGGGGGTCCTTGTTCATCAGTCTATGAAAGTAAGCATGCAGGCGCAGCAGGCAGTGAAGAAAGCGAATGGCATGTTGGCCTTCAAAATAAGAGGAATCAAATATAGCAGCAAAGAGGTCCTCCTGCAGTTGTACAGGGCCCTAGTGAGACCACACCTGGAGTATTGTGAGCAGTTTTGGTCCCCTAATTTGAGGAAGGACATTCTTGCTATTGAGGGAGTGCAGCGTAGGTTTACAAGGTTAATTCCCGAGATGGCGGGACTGTCATATGCTGAGAGAATGGAGCGGCTGGGCTTGTACACTCTGGAGTTTAGAAGGATGAGAGGGAATCTCATTGAAACATACAAGATTATTAAGGGTTTCGACACGCTAGAGGCAGGAAACATGTTCCCGATGTTGGGGGAGTCCAGAACCAGGGACCACGCACAGTTTAAGAATAAGGGGTAAGCCATTTAGAACGGAGACGAGGAAACACTTTTTCTCACAGAGAGTGGTGAGTCTGTGGAATTCTCTGCCTCAGAGGGCGGTGGAGGCCGGTTCTCTGGATACTTTCAAGAGAAAGTTAGATAGAGCTCTTAAAGATAGCGGAGTCAGGGGATATGGGGAGAAGGCAGGAACGGGGTACTGATTGTGGATGATCAGCCATGATCACATTGAATGGCGGTGCTGGCTCGAAGGGCGAAATGGCCTCCTCCTGCACCTATTGTCTATTGTAAACCAACCTCCCTTCCATCGCCTCCACCTACACCTCACGCTGCCTCCGCAAGGCCGGCAGCATCATCACGGACCAGTCTCACCCCGGTCACTCCCTCTTCTCCCCTCTCCCATCGGGCAAGAGGTACAGAAGTGTGAAAACGAACGCACACCTCCAGATTCAGGGACAGTTTCTTCCCGGCTGTTATCAGGCAACTGAACCGTCCTCTCACCAACTAGAGAGCGGTCCTGACCTCCCATCTACCTCATTGGTGACCCTCGGACTATCTTTGATCAGACTTTGCCGGCTTTACCTTGCACTAAACGTTATTCCCTTTACCCTGTATCTGTACACTGTGGACGGCTCGACTGTAATCATGTCTTGTCTTTCCGCTGACTGGTTAGCTCGCAACAAAAGCTTTTCACTGTACCTCGGTACACGGGACAATAAACTAATCTAATGTGGGCCCAAGGTACCATTCTTGTGCGGCCCCAAGATGACCTGGGACCAGACTCGGGCAAATAAGACTTGGTTGGAAGAACCCTTCTTCCCATTGTGGTCCCGACCCGAAATGTGGTCTGTCTATTGCCTCCACAGACGCTGCCCGACCAGCTGAGTTCCTCCAGTAAGCTCCCTGTCAAGCCATCACACCCACCCTACCACGAGCATTCGTGAAAAGAGCAGAATTAGTCCATTCGGCCCATCAAGTCTACTCCAACATTGAATCACGGCTGACACATCTCTCCCTCCTAACCGCATTCTCCTGCCTTCTCCCCATAACCCCTGACACCCGCACTAATCAACAATCTATCTCTGCCTTAAATATATCCACTGACTTGTGGCCTCCACAGCCGTCTGTGGCAAAGAATTCCACAGATTCACCACCCTCTGACTGAAGAAATTCCTCCTCATCTCCTTCCTAAAAGAACATCCTTTAATTTTGAGGCTGTGCCCTCTGGTCCCAGACTCTCCCACTGGTGGAAACATCCTCTCCACATCCACTCTATCCAGGCCTTTCACTATTCTGTACGTTTCAATGAGGTCCCCCCTCATCCTTCTAAACTCCAGCGAGTACAGGCCCAGCGCCGACAAACGCTCATCATTCCTGGGATCATTCTTGTAGACCACCTCTGGACCCTGTCCCGAGCCGGCGCATCCTTCCACAGATCTGGTGCCCAAAAGCAACGAGCGTGGTCCCCCCCCCCCCCCCCCCCCCCCCCCCCCCCGCTCTGCCACCTCCACTCCTGCCCGCGCTGGCACCTTGCCCACCCCCACCCACTCCCCTTCCTCGTCTCCCGCCCCGCGTCAACGCCCCCCGCACCTTCTGGTGGTACGGCCCCAGCACGATCCATCCGCAGAAG
Source organism: Raja brachyura (assembly GCA_963514005.1). The sequence goes on from OY740790.1 coordinate 75,998,761, forward strand.
CAGTAGCCCAGGTACATCATGGAGGCACAGCAGCAGAAACGCATCACATTGGGCAGCGCCGCACGCAGGGTTAGAATCAACACCTGCAGCAAGAGGAAGCGCACACACGTGTGTATACACACAGATACATACATAGATATATAGACACACACTTAAATATATACCCACATAAATAGACACATATAACAATATATATAAACAGAAACATATACACACACACACATACACACACACATATACACGCACACACACACACACATATACACACACACATATACACACATATACACGCACACACACATATATATAAATAAATAAAATATATATATAAATACATAAAAAATACAGATAAATATATAAACATATAAAAACATATATATATTCACGCACATATACACGCACACAAACACATATACACGCACGTATACACGTATATAATCACAGACATATACACACCATATACACACATATAGACATATATATATACACACACACATATACACATATATATATATTATGCATATATATACACACACACATATATACAGACATATACACACACGGACATATATACACACACATACAAATGGACACATATACACACAAATAGACATATATATTATATGCATATGCACACACACATCCCACACACATATATCTACACACACACACACACACGGACAGCTCCTTACGTTGTACTTCTCAAAGAAGCCGAGGTAACGGATGACGCCCACCCAGACCAGCAGCGTGGAGGAGCCCAGCAAGATGCTGCACACATCGTACGATGCAAAACTCTGCAACACAAACAGACATCTAAACGCTGTTCCAGACCCTGCCCCCACCACCTCCCCATCCACCCACCCTCCCAGTGGAACCGCTGCCCCTTAGCCTCCTGTTCAATCTTTCCCCACCCCCCCCCCCCCCTCCACCTTAAACCCATGTCCCCTGCTTGTTGATTCCCTGTGATGGGGGTATGAAACTCTGCATTCACCCCATCTATTCCCCTCATGGGTTTATGCACCTCTTATAGATCAGCTTCAGCCCCCCACTCTCCAAACTCCATGCAGACAGCGGGTAGAGCTGCTGCCTCAGTGCCACAGACCCCCATTCCATCCTGACTACGGGTTCAGTCTGTACGGAGTTTGAGCCTTCTCCGCGTGGCCATTCGCCGGGTGCTCCGGTTCCCTTCCGCACTCCAAAGACATTTGTAGCTTCGTAGGTTAATTGTAAATTGTCCCCAGGGGCCACCGTTTAAGAAGAAGGGGCAAGCCATTTAGAATGGAGACGAGGAAACACTTTTTCACACAGTGAGTTGTGAGTCTGTGGAATTCTCTGCCTCAGAGGGCGGTGGAGGCCGGTTCTCTGGATATTTTCAAGAGAGAGCGAGATAGGGCTTTTAAAGATAGCGGAGTCGGGGGATATGGGGGAAAAAGGATGAAGGGACCTCATTGAGACTTAGCGAATAGTGATAAGTCTGGATAGAGTGGATGTGGAGAGGATGTTTCCACTAGTGGGAGAGTGCAGGAACAGAGGGCACAGACTCAGAATTAAAGAACATTCCTTTAGGAATGAGATGAGGAGGGATTTCTTTGACTAAAGAGCGGTGAATCTGTGGAAT
>OY740790.1:76000578-76020578 GCA_963514005.1 Raja brachyura
GCTCCTAGATGCTGGCTGCACCCGCTGAGTTTCTCCAGCTTTGTGTAACCTCGATTCTCCAGCATCTGCAGTTCCTTTAACACAGACAGATTCATGATCAGTACGGGTGTCAGGGGTACGGGGAGAAGGCAGGAGAATGGGGTCGGGAGGGAGAGATAGATCAGCCCATGATTGAATGGCAGAGTAGACTTGATGGGGCCGAATGGCCAAATTCTGCTGCTGCAACTGATGATCTTATTACTAGCCCACCACCCAGGGGGCGAGTCCGACCCACCACCGCCGTCAGCCCTCACCTTGGCCTCGATCTCCATCTTGAGGACAGAGCCAGTGATGGTGAGCAGGTCGCTGGCGATGATCAGGATGTACCAGCCGTTGAGGAACTGAGAACGCTCGGTCCAGCTCACCTGCTTGCCGTATTTCTGGTCAAAGAAGCTGGCAAACTCCTGCAGGGACAGAACACAGGCACTTAGGCCCGAAACACACCAACACCTCGACTCCCTCAGAAGGCATGTCCCCTCCAACTCTCACCAACTTCCGCAGAAAGCATTTTATCGGGATGCATCCCTGCACCGTTTGGGAACAGCTCCGCCCGAGACCCGCAAGACATCTCAGAGAGTTGTGGACGCAGCCCAGACCGGCACACACACAAAGCAACCTCCCTTCCATCGCCTCCATCAACACCTCAAGCTGCCTCGGCAAGGCCGGCAGCATCATCACGGACCAGTCTCACCCCGGTCACTCCCTCTTCTCCCCTCTCCCATCGGGCAAGAGGTACAGAAGTGTGAAAACGAACGCACACCTCCAGATTCAGGGACAGTTTCTTCCCGGCTGTTATCAGGCAACTGAACCGTCCTCTCACCAACTAGAGAGCGGTCCTGACCTCCCATCTACCTCATTGGTGACCCATGGACTGTCCTTGATGGGACTGTACCGGCTTTACCTTGCACTAAATGTTATTCCCTTTATCCTGTATCTACACTGTGGACGGCTCGATTGTAATCATGTATTGTCTTTCCGCTGACTGGTTAGACGCAACAAAAGCTTTTCACTGTACCTCGATACACGGGACAATAAACTAGATTGGACCAAGCCTGGGTGTAGATCTGATCCTCCAACCAACCCCAATGCAGATACGGGTTTTTTTCCCCCACCTGTAACAATTTCATGCAGTAACTCCATGTTCTGCACTCACCTGCATGGATAGGTGACGTTTCGGGTCGATAACCTTAACCCTAACTTCAGACCCACCCATTAGTTTTCTCCAGAGATGATGCCCGACCCGCTGAGTTACTCCAGCACTCTGTGTCGGTGCAGTTTCTCACTGAACCTTGCTACACGCGACAGCAAACAATACAAGACCTTTATCAAACACGAGGTCATACGTACGTGCTGCAGCTTTATCCCATTGACAATGGACCGGGAGCAGAGGATCAACGACATCAGGCAAATCCCCACGATAAAGCCGTCAAATATCATCATGTAGTGGCTGTTTCTTTGCACTAGGAGAAAGAAACGCAACGTTAGAGCCACCAGAGCAGGGAGCTGACTGTCCGTCACCTATCCACGTTCTCCACAGATGCTGCCTGACCCGCTGAGTTACTCCAGCACTCTGTGTCTATCCTGGTCCCTGCATGTTGACTCCACATCACCATCTAGTGGACACTTGGAATTTTTCATTTCAGCCCATTTGTGCAGCGGGCAGAGTTGCTGCCTCAGTGCCAGAGACCCGGGTCAAAAAGGTCAAAGTCAAAAGAGTTTATTGTCATGTGTCCCTGACAGGACAATGAAAATCTTTCTTTGCATAGCACAACAGAACATAGAAGGCATTGACTACAATTCTATACATAAATACACACGTGAATTAATAAAGTGCAAATAACAGATGGAAAGATATTAATGTTCAGAGTTCCGAGCCAGGTTTAATAGCCTGATGGCTGTGGGGAAGTAGCTATTCCTAAACCGGGTTGTTGCAGTCTTCAGGCTCCTGTACCTTCTACCCGAAGGTAGCAGGGAGAGGAGTGTGTGGCCAGGGTGGTGTGGGTCCTTGATGATGCTGCCAGCCTTTTTGAGGCAGCGACTGTGATAAATCCCCTCGATGGAAGGAAGGTCAGAGCCGATGATGGACTGGGCAGTGTTTACTACTTTTTGTAGTCTTTTCCCCTCCAGGGCGCTCAAGTTGCCGAACCAAGCCACGACGCAACCAGTCAGCAAGATCTCTACTGTACACCTGTAGAAGTTAGAGAGAGTCCTCCTTGACAGACCGACTGTCCGTAATCTTCTCAGGAAGTAGAGGCGCTGATGAGCTTTCTTTATAATTGCATCTGTGTTCTCGGACCAGGAAAGATCTTCACAGATGTGCATGCCCAGGAATTTGAAGCTCTTGACCCTTTCAACCATCGACCCGTTGATATAAACAGGACTGTGGGTCCCCATCCTACTCCTTCCAAAGTCCACAATCAGTTCCTTGGTTTTGCTGGTGTTGAGGGCCAGGTTGTTGTGCTGGCACCATATGCACAGTCGCTCGATCTCTCTTGTATACTCCGACTCATCCCCATCAGTGATACGTCCCACAACAGTGGTGTTGTCAGCGAACTTGATGATGGAGTTCACGCTATGACCGGCTACGCAGTCATGAGTATAGAGTGAGTACAGCAGGGGGATGAGCACGCAGCCCTGAGGTGCTCCCGTGCTGATTGTTATCGAGTCTGACACATTTCCACCAATACGTGGTCTGTGGATGAGGAAGTCGAGGATCCAATTGCAGAGGGATGCGCAGAGGGGTTCCATCCCGACTACGGGTGCTGTCTGTACGGAGTTTGCACGTTCTCCCCGTGACCAGTGTGGGTTTTCTCCGGGTGCTCCGGTTTCCTCCCACACTCCAAAGACGTGCGGGTTTGTAGTTATCTTTCAGTCTTCCACCACAGACAGAAGTTGATGAGGTTGACAAGGTTGTAGTACCTGGGCTTGAGCTACAGGGAGGGGGTGGAGGGGCTGGGACTCTGTCCTGTGGACTGCAGGAGGCTGAGGGTTGGCCTGACCCGAGGTGTACAAGATCACGAGGGGCACGGATACAGTGAACACTCGCAGTCTTTCCCCCAGGGTAGAGGATTCTAAAACTAGAGGGCGCGGGGTTAAGGTGAGGGGGGGGGGGGGGGGGGGGGAAGAGTGAAGAGGGACCACCTTTCCACTCAGAGGGTAGTCCGTATCTGGAACAAGTTGCCAGAGGAAGCTATAAAGATGGATGCTATTCTGATACAATTAAGACATTTGGACAGATGTACGGATACGAACGATTAAGTTGAGTATTGTCATGTGTACCGAGGTAAGAGTGGAAAACTTTTTGTTGCGTGCTATTCCGTTAGACTTGGACTACACAATCATGACATCCACTGCATACAACATTTAGTGCAAGATAAAGGGAGATTAAGGTCTCGAAGGGCCGAATGGCCTACTCCTGCACCTACTGTCTGTTGTCTCCAATGAGGTGGATGTGAGGTGAGGGCCACACTAGCTGGTGTTGGGGTGATTCAGTTGCCCAATAGCAGCTGGGAAGAAACTGTCCCTGAATCTGGGGGTAGACGCAGAGTGCTGGAGTAACTCAGCGGGTCAGGCAGCATCTGTGGAGAACATGGATAGGTGACGTTTCACAGAGTGCTGGAGTAACTCAGCGGGTCAGGCAGCATCTGTGGAGAACATGGATCGGTGACGTTTCACAGAGTGCTGGAGTAACTCAGCGGGTCAGGCAGCATCTGTGGAGAACATGGATCGGTGACGTTTCACAGAGTGCTGGAGTAACTCAGCGGGTCAGTCAGGCAGCATCTGTGGAGAACATGGATAGGTGACGTTTCACAGAGTGCTGGAGTAACTCAGCGGGTCAGGCAGCATCTGTGGAGAACACGGATCGGTGACAAATTCAAAATTCCTGGGCAAGCATATTTCCGACAATCTTTCCTGGACCCAGCACACTGATGCAAGCATAAAGAAAGGCACCCTCATCACCATTACACAGATACGTCTCTTCGCCAGGGTCTGAGCTCCCCAGAGGAGCGTGGGTGAAGCTCCGACTTGGTACTGGAGTTGGGCGTTCCAACGCCAGCGTGTGGAGATGGGGGCTCCCTCCCTCCGCCAGAGCCCAGCCTGTGAATGCGGAGCCAACCATGTCATCTCTGGGTGCCCGCTCTACCACCCACCAACTGGAGCTCTGTCAGGGCCCGGCAGACATTGATGCCAACAGAGACAACAACCTGGCTGCTCAACGCCCGGCGCGAGGTCTAACTATTCCTTTGGATTATGTTTCAACCGCAAGAAGATAAAGAAAGCACATCAGCGCCTCTACTTCCTGGGAAGATTACGGAGAGTCGGTTTGTCAAAGAGGATTCTCTCGAACTGCTAAAGAAGGAACTGCAGATGCTGGAGAATCGAAGGTGACACAAAAAGCTGGAGAAACTCAGTGGGTGCAGCAGCATCTAAGGAGCGAAGGAGATGGGCGACGTTTCGGGTGAAGAAGGGTCTCGACCCGAAACATCGCCTATCTCCTTCGCTCCTTAGATGCTGCTGCACCCGCTGAGTTTCTCCAGCTTTTTGTGTAACCTTCTCTCGAACTTCTACAGGTGCACAGTAGAGAGCTTGCTGACCGGTTGCATCGGTTTGCTTCGGCAACTTGAGTGCCCAGGAGCGGAAAAGACTGCAGAGAGGACACGGGCCGAATGCAAGCCAAGGGGACGCGACCAATATGCCAACTTGGTCAGCATGGGCTAGATGGGCCGAAGGGCCTGTTCCCGTGCTGTACAGCCACGTAACTCTAAACATCAGGGATACTCACTCACCGCCCCCGGTTATATGCCTGCCTTTGCATTTTCTAATGGAAATGTCGCTGTCCAAACCAATCTGAATCCTGCCGCTGTGAGCTTTATTGTCGAAGGTGATCTAAAACAAACGCAAATTGTCATTAGAGGCAGACATTCATTCCTGTTATCGGAGCAAAAACGCGTTGAGTTAAATAACTTGCATTTGTTGCTGTACATTTGGGCCCAATGTCTGTGGAAGGATGTGCCGGCTCTGGAGAGGGTCCAGAGGAGGTTTACGAGAATGATCCCAGGAACGAGTGGGATAACCTTGTCGGCGCTGGGCCTGTACTCGCTGGAGTTTAGAAGGATGAGGGGGCACCTCATTGAAACATTGAATAGTGAAAGGCCTGGATAGAGTGGATGCGGAGAGGATGTTTCCACTAGTGGGAGAGTCTAGGACCAGAGGGCACAGCCTCAGAATTAAAGGATGTTCTTTTAGGAAGGAGATGAGGAGGAATTTCTTCAGTCAGAGGGCAGTGAATCTGTGGGATTCTTTCCTACCCAGAGAGTTGTGAATTTGTGGAATTCCCTGCCACAGAGGGCAGTGGAGGCCAAATCCACAGAGGGCAGTGGATGGATTTAAGAGTTGGATAGAGCTCTAGGGGCTAGTGGAGTCAAGGGATATGGGGAGAAGGCAGGCACGGGTTATTGGGGGTGCACAAAAGGCTGGAGAAACTCAGCGGGTGCAGCAGCAGCAGCAGCTAAGGAGCGAAGGAGATAGGCGGGTACACAGGGGATAGTATTTAACATTTCCACCTTGGGGAGAAGTCTGCGGGGGGGGGTCACTGGCTGTTATTCACACATTCACAGCCAGGTGGCAGGCGCCTCAAGCCAATACCACAGAGCAATGAGAGCGTGGATGTGGAGAGGATGTTTCCGTTAGTGGGAGAGTCTAGGACCAGAGGGCACAGCCTCAGAATTAAAGGATGTTCTTTTAGGAAGGAGATGAGGAGGAATTTCTTTAGTCAGAGGGTGGCGAATCTGTGGAATTCTTTGCCACAGACGGCTGTGGAGGCCACAAGTCAGTGGATATTTTTAAGGCAGAGATAGACAGATTCTTGATTAGTGCGGGTGTCAGGGGTTATGGGGAGAAGGCAGGAGAATGGGGTTAGCAGGGAGAGATAGATCAGCCGTGATTGAATGGATGGGCCGAATGGCCTAATTCTGCTCCCATCACTTATGATTAGCAAGATATTGGACAAGAGCCGTCGACAGCAAAGGTGGTTGTGGGCGGATTCAGGGGACATGGATCAGATGGGGCAGGAAGTGGCAGATGGTAATGCACTTTGGGAGGTCAGGGACTGTTCATTCAGTTTTTTTAGTCTCACGTGTGCAGAGGTGCCGTGAAAAGCTTTTTGATTGAGTGCGATCCATTCATCAGCAAGACAAGATTACAATCGAGCCGTCCACACCGTCCAGATACAGGATAAAGGGAATAACGTTTAGTGCAAGGTGAAGCCAGTACAGTCCGATTAAAGATAGTCCGAGGGTCACCAATGAGGTAGATGGGAGGTCAGGACCGCTCTCTAGTTGGTGGACGGCTCGATTGTAATCATGTCTTGTCTTTCCGCTGACTGGTTAGCTCGCAACAAAAGCGTTTCACTGTACCTCGATACACGGGACAATAAACTAGACTGCAACCGGCTTATGTTATAGGGAGGAAACCGAAGACAGACAAAATACTGGAGTAACTCAGCAAGACAGGCAACATCTCTGGATTTGAAGAAGGGTCTCGACCCAAAACGTCACCCATTCCTTCTCACCAGAGATGCTGCCGGTCCCGCTGAGTTACTGCGGTAACATTGATGCTGCCCGTCCCGCTAAGTTTGTGTCTATCGACAGTTACAGTTCAGTTTATCAACCCGTGTACCGAGGTACAGTGAACAGCTTCTGTTACGTGCTATCCAGTCAGTGGAAAGACAAGACATATAACCATATAACAATTACAGCACGGAAACAGGCCCTCTCGGCCCTTCCAGTCCGTGCCGACCATTTATTTTCCCCTAGTCCCATCTACCTGCACTCAGACCATACCCCTCCATTCCCTTCCCGTCCATATACCTATCCACTTTACTTTCAAATGTTAAAATCGATCCTGCCTCCACCACTTCTGCAGGAAGCTCATTCCACACAGCCACCACTCTCTGAGTAAAGAAGTTCCCCCTCATGTTACCCCTAAACTTCTGTCCCTTAATTCTCATGTCATGCCCTCTTGTTTGAATCTTCCCTACCCTCAATGGGAAAAGCTTATCCACGTCAACTCTGTCTATCCCTTTCATCATTTTAAAGACCTCAATCAAGTCCCCCCTTAACCTTCTGCGCTCCAAAGAATAAAGACCTAACTTGTTCAACCTTTCTCTGTAACTTAGTTGCTGGAACCCAGGCAACATTCTAGTAAATCTCCTCTGTACTCTCTCTATTTTGTTGACATCCTTCCTATAATTAGGCAACCAAAATTGTACACCATACTCCAGAAGTGGTCTTACCAATGCCTTGTACAATTTTAACATTACTTCCCTACTCCTATATTCAATGCTCTGATTTATAAAGGCCATGATTACAATCGAGCCGTCCACAATGGACAGATACATGATAAGGGAATAACGTTTAGTGCAAGGTGAAGCCAGCAAAGTCCGATCATCCAAGGGTCACCAACGAGGTAGATGGGAGGTCAGGACCGCTCTCCAGTTGGTGAGAGGACGGTTCAGTTGCCTGATAACAGCCGGGAAGAAACTGTCCCTGAATCTGGAGGTGTGCGTTCGTTTTCACACTTCTGTACCTCTTGCCCGATGGGAGAGGGGAGAAGAGGGAGTGACCCAGGAGGGGGGGGTAGGTTTGGACGGAGGGAATGGCAGGGAGATTGGGAGTATTAGCGTCCAGGGGCACCTTTGGGTGCAAGTCCGCTGCTTACTGAAAGTGGAGGCAGGTGGATGAGGGGGGGCGGTGAATGTATCGAGGAGCGGGGCAGGTGGATGGGGGGGGGGGGGGGGGAGAGACATGGGGCAGAGCAGCTACTTACAGTCACATGGAAATCGTAGCAATCGGGCAGCTCGTGACGCCGGATGGTTTGAAGATTGATGGCCTTGAGTTTAAACTGAATTTGCACCATTAAAAGGCTGAGAAAAACAAAAAGTACTCGATGAAATACATCGCAGACCCCGACAAATCATCACACAGCACGGAAACTCTCGCTCATGCCGACCGACATTCCCCGTCCAAACCAGCCCCATTTGTGCCATTAAATACTAGAGAAATGCACTACACCAAACTCCAAATGGAGTAACTCAGCGGGACAGGGAGCATATCTGGAGAGAAAGAATGGGTGCAGTTTTCGGGTCGAGACCCTTCTTCAAGGGTCTTCAAGGAACGTCACCCATTCCTTCTCTCCAGAGATGCTGCCTGTCCCGCTGAGTTACTCCAGCATTCTGTGTCTACCTTCAATTTAAACCAGCATCTGCACTTCTTTCCTACACTGAATGAAATACATGATAGTTCCCTCCAAATAGTCAGAGAATCGTATAGCATGGAAAGAGGCCATTCGGCCCAACTGGTCCATGCCGGCCAACATGCCCCATCCACATTTACGCCATTTAAAGAATCAAACGTTAAATGAAATACATTTTCCAAATAGTCATACGTCATAAGTGATAGGAGGAGAATTAGGCCATTCGGCCCATCAAGCCTACTTCGACATTCAATCGTGGCTGATCTATCTCTCCCTCCTAACCCCATTCTCCTGCCTTCTCCCCATAACCCCTGACACCCGCACTAATCAACAATCTATCTATCTCTGCCTTAAATATATCCACTGACTTGTGGCCTCCACAGCCGTCTGTGGCAAAGAATTCCCACAGATTCACCGCCCTCTGGCTAAAGAAATTCCTCCTCATCTCCTTCCTAAAGGAACGTCCTTTAATTCTGAGGCTGTGCCCTCTGGTCCTGGACTCTCCCACTAACGGAAACATCCTCTCCACATCCACTATTCAAGTCAACGTCGTGCAGCATGGAAACAGGCCCTTCGGCCCGACTGGTCCATGCTGGGCAAGATGCCACATCTCAGCCAGTCCGATTGACGCGTTAAAAGACCAAGAGGAAAACAAACGGACACTAAATGCTAAACGGAAAACAGTTCACCTCCAAATCAGATGAGGAGCGAAGCCATTGTGTAGGAAAGAGCTGAAGATGCTGGATTATATTGAAGGTAGACACAAAATGCTGGAGTAACTCGGGAGTTTAGAAGGATGAGAGGGGATCTTATTGAAACATATAAGATTATTAAGGATTGGACACGCTAGAGGCAGGAAACATGTTCCCGATGTTGGGGGAGTCCAGAACCACGGGCCACACACAGTTTAAGAATAAAGGGTAAGCCACAGAGGGAGTCATAGATTATTGCCATAGAGGGAGTGCAGAGAAGGTTCACCAGACTGATTCCTGGGATGTCAGGACTGTCTTATGAACAAAGACTGCATAGACTCGGTTTATACTCTCTAGAATTTAGGAGATTGAGAGGGGATCTTATAGAAACTTACAAAATTCTTAAGGGGTTGGACAGCCTAGATGCAGGAAGATTGTTCCCGATGTTGGGGAGGTCCAGGACAAGGGGTCACAGCTTAAGGATAAGGGGGAAATCCTTTAGGACCGAGATGAGAAGGACTTTTTTCACACAGAGAGTGGTGGGTCTCTGGAACTCTCTGCCACAGAGGGTAGTTGAGGCCAGTTCATTGGCTATATTTAAGAGGGAGTTAGATGTAGCCCTTGTGGCTAAGGGGACCAGAGGGTATGGAGAGAAGGCAGGTACGGGATACTGAGTTGGATGATCAGCCATGATCATATTGAATGGCGGTGCAGGCTCGAAGGGCCGAATGGCCTACTCCTGCACCTAATTTCTATGTTTCTATTTAGAACGGAGACGAGGAAACACTTTTTCTCGCTGTGAGTCTGTGGAATTCTCCGCCTCAGAGGGCGGTGGAGGCCGGTTCTCTGGATACTTTCAAGAGAGAGCTAGATAGGGCTCTTAAAGATAGTGGAGTCAGGGGATATGGGGAGAAGGCAGGAACGGGGTACTGATTGGGGATGATCAGCCATGATCACATTGAATGGCGGTGCTGGCTCGAAGGGCCGAATGGCCTCCTCCTGCACCTATTGTCCATAACTCAGCGGGACAGGCACCATCTCTGGAGAGAAGGAATGGGTGACGTTTTTTCAGGTCAAGATCCTTCTGAAGAAGAGTCTCGACATGAAACGTCACCCATTCCATCTCTTTGGTGATGCTGCAGGTCCCGTCGAGTTGCTCCAGCAGTTTGTGTCCAGCAAGGAACTGAACCAGATGGCTTACCGGTGGAAGTGCAGGGTCAAGCTGGGTTTCTCCTCAGCTGCCGGTCCAGTGGAACCCGGAGTCATTGGCTCGATGTCCAAGCACTCTGCATGTGTAGAGAACACGCCAAGATCACGCGTGTGAAACCGGTGGCAGCATCAACACTAGCCGTGCATTCCCGCTCCACTCCGCACGGACAAGTTTCTGCCCAGCTCGTCCCACACTGCGTGCAAGGCACGGGTTCAAGTCTCACCCCGGTCACTCCCTCTTCTCCCGACGTCCCCATCACCTCACCTCCCTTCCATCGCCTCCATCTACACCTCACGCTGCCTCGGCAAGGCCGGCAGCATCATCATGGACCAGTCTCACCCCGGTCACCCCCTCTTCTCCCCTCTCCCATCGGGCAAGAGGTACAGAAGTGTGAAAACCAACGCACACCTCCAGATTCAGGGACAGTTTCTTCCCGGCTGTTATCAGGCAACTGAACCGTCCTCTCACCAACTAGAGAGCGGTCCTGACCTCCCATCTACCTCATTGGTGACCCTCGGATTATCCTTGATCAGACTTTGCCGGCTTCACCTTGCACTAAACGTTATTCCCTTTACCCTGTATCTGTACACTGTGGACGGCTCGATTGTAATCATGTCTTGTCTTTCCGCTGACTGGTTAGCACGCAACAAAAGCTTTTCATTGTACCTCGATACACGGGACAATAAACTAGACTAACAGTTTGAGTTTATGTTATAGGAAGGAACTGCAGATGCTGGTTTAAAGCGAAGATAGACAAAACACTGGAGTAACTCAGCGGGACAGGCAGCATCTCTGGATTTGAAGAAGGGTCTCGACCCAAACGGCAACCGTTCCTTCTCACCAGAGATGCTGCCGTCCCACTGAATTACTCCAGATGGGTGAGTGGGCAAATGTTTGGCAGATGCAGTATAATGTGGATAAATGTGAGGTTATCCACTTTGGTGGCAAAAATAGGAAAACAGACTATTATCTAAATGGAGGCCGATTAGGAAAAGGGGAGATGCAGCGCGACCTGGGTGTCATGGTACACCAGTCATTGAAAGTAAGCATGCAGGTACAGCAGGCAGTGAAGAAAGCGAATGGTATGTTAGCTTTCATAGCAAAAGGATTTGAGTATAGGAGCAGGGAGGTTCTACTTCAGTTGTATAGGGTCTTGGTGAGGCCACACCTGGAGTATTGCGTACAGTTCTGGTCTCCAAATCTGAGGAAGGACATTATTGCCATAGAGAGAGTGCAGAGAAGGTTCACCAGACTGATTCCTGGGATGTCAGGTCTGAAGAAGGGTCTCGACCCGAACGTCGCCTATCTCCTTCACTCCTTAGATGCTGCTGCACCCGCTGAGTTTCTCCAGCTTTTTGTGTAACCCTGGGATGTCAGGACTGTCTTATGAACAAAGACTGCATAGACTCGGCTTGTACTCTCTAGAATTTAGGAGATTGAGAGGGGATCTTATAGAAACTTACAAAATTCTTAAGGGGTTGGATAGGCTAGATGCAGGAAGATTGTTCCCGATGTTGGGGAGGTCCAGGACAAGGGGTCACAGCTTAAGGATAAGGGGGAAATCCTTTAGGACCGAGATGAGAAGGACTTTTTTCACACAGAGAGTGGTGGGTCTCTGGAACTCTCTGCCACAGAGGGTAGTTGAGGCCAGTTCATTGGCTATATTTAAGAGGGAGTTAGATGTGGCCCTTGTGGCTAAGGGGATCAGAGGGTATGGAGAGAAGGCAGGTACGGGATAACGAGTTGGATGATCAGCCATGATCATATTGAATGACGGTGCAGGCTCGAAGGGCCGAATGGCCTACTCCTGCACCTAATTTCTATGTTTCTATTTTGTGTCTACCTACAGTTTGAATCTAGTTCATTGTCACGTGTACAGAGGTACAGTGAACAGCTTTTGTTGCGAGCTAACCAGTCAGCGGAAAGACAATACATGATTACAATCGAGCCGTCCACAGTGTACAGATACAGGATGAGGGAATAACGTTTCGTGCAAGGTAAAGCCAGCAAAGTCCGATCATCCGAGGGTCACCAATGAGGTGGACGGGAGGTCAGGACCGCTCTCTAGTTGGTGAGAGGACGGTTCATTTGCCTGATAACAGCCGGGAAGAAACTGTCCCTGAATCTGGAGGTGTGCGTTGGTTTTCACACTTCTGTACCTCTTGCCCGATGGGAGAGGGGAGAAGAGGGAGTGACCGGGGTGAGACTGGTCCTTGATGATGCTGCTGGCCTTGCTGAGGCAGTGTGAGGTGTAGATGGAGTCACGCCTCGCCCCCAGCGCCGCGCCCAATGCCTCGCCCAACCCCGTGCCCCAACCCTTGTGGTCAGGAAGAACGCTGCTGTTCACTCACGCACCGGTCTCCACCATTGGGTCAATGTTGAAGGACTCGTTGCCTGGGCTGACGCTGCCCCGCTTGTAGAAATACTGACACACGGTGAGGGGCATCAGGCCGCCCCCCCTCCTCTCGTACGCATGGTTCCCCACCGACACCCTCCGCAGCTGCACGTACTGCAAGACAAAACAAGCCCGGTCACACCACTCCTGAAACCCGAGCTCCCGGAGAAAACCCACGCAGGTCACGCAGGGGAGAACGTGCAAACTCCGTACAGACAGCACCTGTAGTCGGGAGGGAACCTGGGTGTCTGGCCCTGTGAGGCAGCAGCTCTACCCGCTGCACCTCCATGACTTGTATCTCAATTGAAACATAACTGGGCCGAGGTGGAATCTGTGGAACTCTCTGCCACAGAGGGTAGTTGAGGCCAGTTCATTGTGGCTATATTTAAGAGGGAGTTAGATGTGGCCCTTGTGGCTAAAGGAGTCAAAGCAAAAGGATTTGAGTATAGGAGCAGGGAGGTTCTACTTCAGTTGTATAGGGTCTTGGTGAGACCACACCTGGAGTATTGCGTACAGTTCTGGTCTCCAAATCTGAGGAAGGACATTATTGCCATAGAGGGAGTGCAGAGAAGGTTCACCAGACTGATTCCTGGGATGTCAGGACTGTCTTATGAACAAAGACTGCATAGACTCGGTTTATACTCTCTAGAATTTAGGAGATTGAGAGGGGATCTTATAGAAACTTACAAAATTATTAAGGGGTTGGACAGGCTAGATGCAGGAAGATTGTTCCCGATGTTGGGGAGGTCCAGGACAAGGGGTCACAGCTTAAGGATAAGGGGGAAATCCTTTAGGACCGAGATGAGAAGGAATTTTTTCACACAGGGAGTGGTTCGTCTCTGGAACTCTCTGCCACAGAAGGTAGTTGAGGCCAGTTCATTGGCTATATTTAAGAGGGAGTTAGATGTGGCTCTTGTGGCTAAGGGGATCAGAGGGTATGGAGAGAAGGCAGGTACGGGATACTGAGTTGGATGATCAGCCATGATCATATTGAATGGCGGTGCAGGCTCGAAGGGCTGAATGGCCTACTCCTGCACCCATTGTCTATGTTTCTATGTTGGACTAAGACGGGATGACAAGAGGTATGTATGGGATTGGGATACTGACCTGGGTGAAGATGAAGGACAGATACTCGTAGACCTCACTCTGGGTGTAGATGGCAATGTCACTGTCGCTGTTGTCCAGGTAGTTTTTAATGAAGAGGTGTTTAAAAGCCACAGTGTTCTCTTCTTTGAACAGAACCACCATCTGGTTGCTGAGGCCAAACACGACCAACTGAGGAGCAGAACAGGAGACATGAACAACAGGCGACAGCACGGAACGGGGACGCATGGGGACGCATGGGGACGCATGGGGACGCATGGGGACGCATGGGGACGCATGGGGACGCATGGGGACGCATGGGGACGCATGGGGACGCATGGGGACGCATGGGGACGCATGGGGACGCATGGGGACGCATGGGGAGCGGGAAGGAACTGCAGATGCTGGTTTACACCAATGATAAACACAGAGTGCTGGAGTAACTCAGCGGGTCAGGCTGCATCTGTGGAGAACATGGATAGGTGACGTTTCACAGACTGATTCCTGGGATGGCAGGACTTCCATATGAGGAAAGACTGGATAGACTCGGCTTGTACTCGCTGGAATTTAGAAGATTGAGGGGGGATCTTATAGAAACTTACAAAATTCTTAAGGGGTTGGACAGGCTAGATGCAGGAATGTTGTTCCCGATGTTGGGGGAGTCCAGAACAAGGGGTCACAGTCTAAGGATAAGGGGGAATTCCTTAAGGACCGAGATGAGGAAAACATTCTTTACACAGAGAGTGGTGAGTCTCTGGAATTCTCTGCCACAGAAGGTAGTTGAGGCCAGTTCATTGGCTATATTTAAGAGGGCGCTAGATGTGGCACTTGTGGCTAAAGGGATCAGGGGGTATGGAGAGAAGGCAGGTACGGGATACTGAGTTGGATGATCAGCCATGATCATATTGAATGGCGGTGCAGGCTCGAAGGGCCGAATGGCCGACTCCTGCACCTATTTTTCTATGTTTCTAACATGGTTAGGTGACGTTTCACAGAGTGCTGGAGTAACTCAGCGAGTCAGGCAGCATCTGTGGAGAGAAGGAATAGATGACGTTTCTGGTCGAGACCCTTCTTCAGAGTGGGCATGAAGAACTTTGAGAGCTTGGGTGGTGACAATTGAAAATCACTGCAGAGGAGGTGAAAGATGGATGAAATGATATTTAATAGTAATTTGGGCAAATGGTGGATAGGAGAGGTCTAGAGAGATATTGGTCAGATGTCAGTACATGGGACTGGGGTCTTTTTTATTTCGGGGAATCAGCAAACCAGTGGACATGGATTGAAAGTGAGGGGGAAAGATTGAATAGGAACCCACGTGGCAACTGGTATCACACACGGGGGGGTGTATGGAACAAGCTGCCAGGGGAGGTCGTGAGGCAGGGGCTAGAACAACATTTCTAAGGCACTGACAGGTACATGGATGGGCGAGGTCGACAGGGATGTGGGTTAAACTAATGGGACTACTGCAGCTGGGGACATCCTGGTCAGCATGGTCTAATCAGGCCAGAAGGCCCGTTGCCATGCTCCCTGCTGTACAGGTGGATGGAGAGGAAAGGTTTAAGGCCAAATCGGAGCATCTTCGATGGGACACAATCCAGAGTCTCACAGCATGGAAACAGGACATTCGGCCCAATCTGTCCCAGCTACACTAGTCCCATAACCCTCCAACCCTGTCCTATCCATGTACCTGTCTAAATGTTTCTTAAATGTTGGGATAGTCCCAGCCTCAACTACCTCCTCTGGCAGCTCGTTCCATGTACCCACCACCCTCTGTGTGGAAAAGTTACCCCTCAGATTTCTATTAAATCTCTCTCCCCCCCCCCCTCCCCCAACCTTAACCTTATTCTCCGCCTCAGAGGGCGGTGGAGGCCGGTTCTCTGGATACTTTCAAGAGAGAGCTAGATAGGGCTCTTAAAGATAGCGGAGTCAGGGGATATGGGGAGAAGGCAGGAACAGGGTACTAGAAACATAGAAAATAGGTGCAGGAGTAGGCCATTCGGCCCTTCAAGCCTGCACCGCCATTCAATATGATCATGGCTGATCATCCAACTCAGTATCCCGAACCTGCCTTCTCTCCATACCCCCTGATCCCTTTAGCCTGGAGTTTGGAAGACAGGTGTGGGGGGGTTACCTGCAGAGTGACTACAGGGTGCGAGAGGGTTACCTGGAGTTGGACCACAGGTGTGGGGGCTGGGTTGTGTGGGTTGTTACCTGTAGAGTGACCACAGGTGTTGGGGAGTTACCTGCAGAGTGACCACAGGTGTGTGGGCTGTTACCTGCAGAGTGACCACAGGTGTGTGGGCTGTTACCTGCAGAGTGACCACAGGTGTGTGGGCTGTTACCTGCAGAGTGACCACAGGTGTGTGGGCTGTTACCTGCAGAGTGACCACAGGTGTGGGGGAGTTACCTGCAGAGTGACCACAGGTGTGGGGGAGTTACCTGCAGAGTGACCACAGGTGTGGGGGAGTTACCTGCAGAGTGACCACAAGTGTGGGGGAGTTACCTGCAGCGTGACCACAGGTGTGGGGGAGTTACCTGCAGTGTGACCACAAGTGTGGGGGAGTTACCTGCAGCGTGACCACAGGTGTGGGGGAGTTACCTGCAGAGTGACCACAGGTGTGGGGGCTGGGTTGTGTGGGCTGTTACCTGCAGAGTGACCACAGGTGTGGTGTGGGGGGGGTACCTGGAGTTTGAAAGACAGGTGTGGGGGGGTTACCTGCACAGTGACTACAGGGTGCGAGAGGGTTACCTGGAGTTGGACCACAGGTGTAGGGGCTGGGTTGTGTGGGTTGTTACCTGTAGGGTGACCACAGGTGTGGGGGGGGGTACCTGGAGTTTGGACCACAGGTGTGGGGGCTGGGTTGTGTGGGCTGTTACCTGCAGAGTGACCACAGGTGTGGGGGCTGGGTTGTGTGGGCTGTTACCTGCAGAGTGACCACAGGTGTGTGGGCTGTTACCTGCAGAGTGACCACAGGTGTGTGGGCTGTTACCTGCAGAGTGACCACAGGTGTGTGGGCTGTTACCTGCAGAGTGACCACAGGTGTGGGGGCTGGGTTGTGTGGGCTGTTACCTGCAGAGTGACCACAGGTGTGGGGGCTGGGTTGTGTGGGCTGTTACCTGCAGCATGACCACAGGTGTGGGGGAGTTACCTGCAGAGTGAGCACAGGTGTGGGCTGTTACCTGCAGTGTGTCCACAGGTGTGGGGGCTGGGTTGTTACCTGCAGAGTGACCACAGATGTGTGGGCTGTTACCTGCAGAGTGACCACAGGTGTGGGGGCTGGGTTGTGTGGGCTGTTACCTGCAGAGTGACCACAGGTGTGGGGGAGTTACCTGCAGAGTGACCACAGGTGTGGGGCTGTTACCTGCAGAGTGACCACAGGTGTGGGGGAGTTACCTGCAGAGTGACCACAGGTGTGGGGGAGTTACCTGCAGAGTGACCACAGGTGTGGGGGAGTTACCTGCAGAGTGACCACAGGTGTGGGGGAGTTACCTGCAGAGTGACCACAGGTGTGGGGGAGTTACCTGCAGAGTGACCACAGGTGTGTGGGCTGTTACCTGCAGAGTGACCACAGGTGTGTGGGCTGTTACCTGCAGAGTGACCACAGGTGTGGGGGAGTTACCTGCAGAGTGACCACAGGTGTGGGGGCTGTTACCTGCAGAGTGACCACAGGTGTGGGGGCTGGGTTGTGTGGGCTGTTACCTGCAGAGTGACCACAGGTGTGTGGGCTGTTACCTGCAGAGTGACCACAGGTGTGTGGGCTGTTACCTGCAGAGTGACCACAGGTGTGGGGGCTGGGTTGTGTGGGCTGTTACCTGCAGAGTGACCACAGGTGTGGGGGCTGGGTTGCGTGGGCTGTTACCTGCAGAGTGACCACAGGTGTGTGGGCTGTTACCTGCAGAGTGACCACAGGTGTGTGGGCTGTTACCTGCAGAGTGACCACAGGTGTGGGGGCTGGGTTGTGTGGGCTGTTACCTGCAGAGTGACCACAGGTGTGTGGGCTGTTACCTGCAGAGTGACCACAGGTGTGTGGGCTGTTACCTGCAGAGTGACCACAGGTGTGGGGGCTGTTACCTGCAGAGTGACCATGGCTATCTTCAGGATCTGGACGCCCAGTTTCCAGGGCTTGCGCCCGCGGGCCCTGAACTTCTCGCACGGGTTCATGAAGAAGAATTTCAGCTTCCTGCGGAGTTGGTCAGTCTCGGAGCCTTCTCTCTCCCGCCCCCCGTCCTTGCCCAGCGAGGCGGGGTCACCGGTCCCTCTGCTGACCGGCAGGTCGGCATCGTCCATACCTGGCGACACAAGGACAAAGTGGACTCGTCAGGCCGGCCGGCAAGACAATGGTCGGCTTGAGCGAGTGGCGCGGGGCACATTCCCCGGTTGACACTGCCGGTGCCGAAGACGAGATGGAATAGTAGAACCAGGATTCCACGGAGTTAATATCCCCAACAACTTCTCCTGGACCACCCACCCATGTTGAAGCAACGACCAAGAAAGCATGCCAACGCATCTACATCCTTACAAGGCAAAGGAGGTTCGGCATGTGCTCTTCAACTCTCACCAACTCCCATAGACGCACCACAGAAAGCATTTTATCGGGATGCATCCCAGCACGGTTTGGGGAACAGCTCCGTCCAAGACCGCAAAAAACCGCAGAGAGTTGTGGACGCAGCCCAGACCGTCACACACACACACACACACAGACCAACCTCCCTTCCATCGCCTCCATCTACACCTCATGCTGCCTCCGCAAGGCCGGCAGCATCATCACCGACCAGTCTCACCCCGCTCACTCCCTCTTCTCCCCTCTCCCATCGGGCAAGAGGTACAGAAGTGTGAAAATGAACGCACACCTCCAGATTCAGGGACAGTTTCTTCCCGGCTGTTATCAGGCAACTGAAACGTCCTCTCACCAACTAGATTCAGATTCAGATTCAATTTTAATTGTCATTGTCAGTGTACAGTACAGAGACAACGAAATGGATTTAGCATCTCCCTGGAAGAGCGACACAGCAAATGATTTGAATAAATAACAATAGAGAGAAGTCCTGACCTCCCATCTACCTCATTGGAGACCCTCGGACTATCCTTGATCGGACGCTGCAGGCTTTACCTTGCACTAAACGTTATCCCCTTATCATGTATCTGTACACTGTGAATGGCTCGATTGTAATCATGTATTGTCTTTCCGCTGACAGGTTAGCACGCGACAAAAGCTTTTCACTGTACCTGGGTACACGTGACAATAAATAAATAAATCTTCTTCTTGCCTACGATGTTCACAGCCTATAGTTGGAAGTCAAGGCCTGGACAACACCGGTTACTGGGTGATGGCTTTGCTGGCACCAGGGAAAACCCTCAGTCAGACCACCCAGATTTTATTTATTTGCATAAACAAATAGATAAATAAATTAGAAACTAAATAAACTGCTGGATTTACAAACAAAAAAAAGTGCTGGAGTAACTCAGCGGGTCAGGCAGGCAGCATCTGTGGAGAACATGGATAGGTGACGTTTCACAGAGTGCTGGAGTAACTCAGCGGGTCAGGCAGCATCTGTGGAGAACATGGATAGGTGACGTTTCACAGAGTGCTGGAGTAACTCAGCGGGTCAGGCAAGCAGCATCTGTGGAGAACATGGATAGGTGACGTTTCACAGAGTGCTGGAGTAACTCAGCGGGTCAGGCAGCATCTGTGGGGAACATGGATAGGTGACGTTTCACAGAGTGCTGGAGTAACTCAGCGGGTCAGGCAGGCAGCATCTGTGGAGAACATGGATAGGTGACGTTTCACAGAGTGCTGGAGTAACTCAGCGGGTCAGGCAGGCAGCATCTGTGGGGAACATGGATAGGTGACGTTTCACAGAGTGCTGGAGTAACTCAGTGGGTCAGGCAGGCAGCATCTGTGGAGAACATGGATAGGTGACGTTTCGGGTCGAGACCCTTCTTCAGACTGATTAAAGTAGGTGGAGGAGAAAGCTGGAAAACGGAGGTGGGGCTGGACAAAATCTGGCAAGTGATGTGGATCCAGGGTGAGGGGTGGTGGTGAGGGGGGGGGGGGGGGGGGGCAGAAACAACAGCTGAAAAATCAAAAGAGTAGAAAGATTTAATAGGAACCCGAAAGATAGCAACAAAAAAAAAACTGTTATTACACACAAAGGGTGGTGGGTGTGGATCAGACTGCCAGAGGAGGTAGTTGAGGCAGGGACCATCATTTAAGAGACATTTAGACAGGTACACGGATAGGACAGGTTTGGAGGGATTTGGACCAAACGCAGGCCGGTGGGACTAGTGTAGATGGGGCTTGTTGGTCAGTGTCGGCAAGTTGGGCCG
>OY740790.1:76025578-76063078 GCA_963514005.1 Raja brachyura
TTGTGACCTTATGAACAAACACAATGTTGTATCACTGCCAGGGGTGGGGGGTGGAGACAGATACGATCGATCGTGGTGTTTAAGAGGCTTTTGGATAGGCACGTGGATATGCAGGGAATGGAGGGATATGGATCACAAGCAATAGACAATGGGTGCAGGAGTAGGCCATTCGGCCCTTCGAGCCAGCTCACACCACCATTCAATGTGATCATGGCTGATCATCCAACTCAGTATCCCGTACCTGCCTTCTCTCCATACCCCCTGATCCCTTTAGCCACAAGGGCCACATCTAACGCCCTCTTATGCGGCATAGACGGAGGAATTGGGAATAGGGGATGGAGTCCTTACAGGAAGCAGGGTGGGAGGAAGAGTAGTCCAGGTAGCTGTGCGAGTCAGTTGGTTTGTAGTGGATGTCAGTCAGGAGTGTATCACCTGCAATAGAGATGGTGAGGTCAAGGAATGGTAGGGAAATGTCAGAAATGGTCCAAGTGTATTTGAGTGCCGGATGGAAGTTGGTGGTGAAATGGATAAAGTCAGTCAGTTGTGCGTGGGTGCAGGAGGTGACACCAAAGCAGTCGTCAATGTAACGGAGGTAAAGGTCGGGGGTGGGGCCCTGGTACGCCGAGAACAAAGATTGTTCGACGTGCCCGACAAAGAGGCAGGCGTAGCTAGGGCCCATGCGTGTGCCCATAGCTACGCCTTGTGTTTGGAGGAAATGGGAGGAGTCAAAAGAGAAGTTATTGAGGGTAAGGACCAACTCCGCTAGGCGGAGGAGGGTGTCAGTGGATGGGTATGGGTTGCTCCTCTGGTCGAGGAAGTACCGGAGGGCTTTGAGGGGGATGGAGGTGTAGAGTGTGTACCCCCCAATTGTCAGCTGTTTGTTGAAAATTGAAAAATCTTTATTATCATTTTCCTGAGTACTTACATACCCAGAGGAAACGAAAAAACATCGCTCAACCAGCGTGCGGTAAAAAATAAATAGAAATAAAAATAGAAATACATATATCATCATGGGTTCCAATGGGCAGCAGCATGACAGTGGCTCTGCTTCAGTGTGTCCAGGTTGGCGGTTGGTGCGCGATACTTTGGCCGGGGGCAAAGTCCATTTATCAGTCTTATAGCCTGCGGGGAGAAGCTGAGGAGCATCCTGCTGGTTTTGCAGCTGATGCTCCTGTACCTCTTCCCAGGATGGCAGGATGGAGAATATGTGATGCGATGGGTGGTAGGGGTCTCTGACGATGGAGATGGCTCTGTTGATACATCTCTTCCTGTATATGTCCAGCAGGAAAGGGAGTGGAGCACCAATAATCCTGCTGGGTTGTTGGGTGACTACCAAGTTCAAGTTCAAATCCAAGTGACATTTAGTGTCACATACACCTACTGGTGCAGTGAAATTGGAGTTGCCATGCAGCCCACACACAAATAAGATGAACACGACACTTTAGAATTGAACTTAAAACATCCCCCGCAGCAGAATCAACGCTTCCCACAATCCAGTCATCTTCAAACAAGAAGCTGGTGCGACTTGGGTGGGGGAGGGATAGGTTAGAGGGAATGCCGGGGCGAGCTGAGGTTAGAGAAATCAATATTCATCCCACTGGGATGGCTGTAAGCTGCCCCAAAGCGAATGTGGATGCAAGGACCTGTTCCTGCTCTGGAGATACAGGGTTACACAAAAAGCTGGAGAAACTCAGCGGGTGCAGCAGCATCTAAGGAGCGAAGGAGATAGGCGACGTTTCGGGTCGAGACCCTTCTTCAGACTGGTCAGGGATCAGGGAAACGAGAGATATAGACGGTGATGTGGAGATATAAAGAACACCTCCGCTCGGTCCGCAATAACCAACCCGACCTCCCGGTGGCTCAGCACTTCAACTCCCCCTCCCATTCCGTATCCGACCTCTCGGTCCTGGGCCTCCTCCACGGCCAGAGTGAGCAACACCGCAAGTTGGAGGAACAGCACCTCATATTCCGCTTGGGGAGTCTGCATCCTCTGGGCTTAAACATTGAATTTTCTCAATTCTGTTAACCCAGACTGCCCCCTCCCCTCCCCACCTCTCCCTCAGCCCTCGGGCCCTGGCATTCCTTCTCTCTCTATCTCTCCCCCACCCGAGTCGCACTAGCTTCTCATTTTCACACTACAAACAGCTTACAATGGCCTGCTTCCTTTATCATCGATACTTTTTTGCATATCTTTCATTCATTGTTCCTTATCTCTCCACATCACCGTCTATATCTCTCGTTTCCCTGATCCCTGACCAGTCTGAAGAAGGGTCTCGACCCGAAACGTCGCCTATCTCTGCACCCGCTGAGGTTCTCCAGCTTTTTGTGGACCCCTCGATTCTCCAGCATCTGCAGTCCCTTCTTTAACACTGGAGATACAGAGTATTTGGAGGAACTCAACGGGTCAGGCAGCAGCTCTGGAGGAAAAGGATGGCTGGACGTCTCTTCAGACTTCCTATCCCTTCCCACCTGTGTCCAAGACACCTCATACTCCCTTTAAATAAAATCACAAACCCTCCCCCGAAGCTGCACTGGTGTGTGGAGATTGTAGCAAACAGCCAAGCATCACTGGAGAATCTTTTACTGCCATTGTGTGCAGAGATTGGTGGCAACACTTTTATTTGATTCTTGTGTTGATATATTTTGGTGAAAACCTCCACACTTTGCACTGCTTGAAGCAGCTGGATAGTTTAGCGTGCCTGCAAAACTGAAGCAAAGGTCGCTCTGCCTCTGGTCCAAGTCTGCAAAACTTGACAACTTCAGACCCCAGTGTCCACACCGCGCATGCGCCGCCCCGGGACCCCGCGTCACCGCGTCACCATGGCAACCGGGGACGCCGGAAGCGACAGGGAAACAACAGCAGCAGCAGCGCCATGAACGTGAGTCTCTCCCCATCTTCACCCCCTCAATCCTCAATCCCCCCCCTCACCCTCACCCTCACCCTCACCCTCACCCTCACCCCCCCACACCCTCACCCCCTCAATCCTCAATCCCCCCCTCACCCTCACCCCCCTCACCCCCTCAATCCCCCCCTCACCCTCACCCCCCTCACTCCCTCAACACCCCCCCCTCACCCCCTCAATCCCCCCCTCACCCTCACCCCCCTCACTCCCTCAATCCCCCCTCACCCCCTCAACCCCCCCCTCACCCTCACCCCCCCTCACCCCCTCAATCCCCCCCTCACCCTCACCCTCCCCTCACCCTCAATCACCCCCTCAATCCTCAATCCCCCCCTCACCCCCTCACCCTCACCCTCAATCACCCCCTCAATCCCCCCCTCACCCTCACCCCCCCTCACCCCCTCAACCCCCCCATCACCCCCTCAATCCCCCCCTCACCCTCACCCCCCCTCACCCCCTCAATCCCCCCCTCACCCTCACCCCCCATCACCACCCTCAATCCCCCCCTCACCCTCACCCCCCCCCACCCCCTCAATCCCCCCTCACCCCCTCACCCTCACCCTCAATCACCCCCTCAACCCCCCCCTCACCCCCTCAATCCCCCCCTCACCCTCACCCTCACCCCCCCCTCACCCTCACCCCCCTCACCCCCTCAATCCCCCCACACCCTCACCCCCTCAATCCCCCCCTCACCCTCACCCTCAATCACCCCCTCACCCTCACCCCCCCCACACCCCCTCAATCCCCCCTCAACCCCTCAATCCCCACCCCACACCCCCCTCAATCCCCCCCTCACCCTCACACCCCCTCACTCCCTCAATCCCCCCTCACCCCCTCAATCCCCCCCTCACCCCCTCAATCCCCCCCTCACCCTCACCCTCACCCTCACCCCCTCAATCCTCAATCCCCCCCCTCACCCTCACCCTCACCCCCCCTCACCCCCTCAATCCCCCCCCTCACCCTCACCCTCAACCACCCCCCCTCAATCCCCCCCTCACCCCCACAACCCCCCCACACCCTCACCCACCCCTCACCCCCTCACCCTCAATCACCCCCTCACCCTCACCCCCCCCTCACCCCCTCAATCCACCCCTCACCCCCTCAATCCCCCCCTCACCCGCACCTCGCCCCCAATCACCCCCTCAATCCCCCCCTCACCCTCACCCCCCCTCACCCCCTCAATCCCCCCCTCACCCCCTCAATCCCCCCCTCACCCTCACCCTCACCCCCCCCTCACCCCCTCAACCCCCCCCTCACCCCCTCAATCCCCCCCCACACCCACACCCCCCCTCACCCCCCTCAACCCCCCCCTCACCCTCACCCCCCCCTCACCCCCCTCAACCCCCCCTCACCCCCTCAATCCCCCCCTCACCCTCACCCCCCCTCACCCCCTCAATCCCCCCTCACCCCCTCAATCCCCCCCCTCACCCTCACCCCCCTCACCCCCCTCAACCCCCCCCCTCACCCCCTCAATCCCCCCCCCTCACCCTCACCCCCCCTCACTCCCTCAATCCCCCCTCACCCCCTCAATCCCCCCTCACCCCCTCAATCACCCCCTCACACCCCTCAATCCCCACCCTCACCCTCACCCTCAATCACCCCCTCAATCCCCCCCTCACCCTCACCACCCCCCTCACCCCCTCAATCCCCCCTCACCCCCTCAATCCCCCCTCACCCCCTCAATCCCCCCCTCACCCTCACCCTCAATCACCCCCTCAATCCCCCCCTCACCCTCACCCTCAATCACCCCCTCAATCCCCCCCTCACCCTCACCCTCAATCACCCCCTCAATCCCCCCCTCACCCCCTCAACCCCCCCCTCACCCCCTCAATCCCCCCCTCACCCCCTCAATCCCCCCTCACCCTCAATCCTCAATCCCCCCCTCACCCTCACCCCCCTCACCCCCTCAACCCCCCCCTCACCCCCTCAATCCCCCCTCACCCCCTCAACCCCCCCTCACCCTCAACCTCACCCTCTCACCTCACCCCCTCAACCCCCCCACCCCCTCAATCGCCCCCCACCCCCTCAATCGCCCCCTCACCCCCTCAATCGCCCCCTCACCCCCCTCAATCGCCCCCCACCCCCTCAATCGCCCCCTCACCCCCTCAATCGCCCCCTCACCCTCACCCTCACCCTCCTCACCCCCATCACCCCCTCAATCCCTCAACCCCCCCCACCCTCAACCTCACCCTCTCACCTCACCCCCTCAACCCCCCCCACCCCCTCAATCGCCCCCCACCCCCTCAATCGCCCCCCACCCCCTCAATCGCCCCCTCACCCTCAACCCTCAATCCCACCTCACCCCACTCACCCTCAACCCCCCTCCCTCACTCTCACCCCCCCTTCACCCTCACCCCTCTCACCCTCAATCCTCACCCCTCCTCACCCTCAACCCCCCTCACCCTCAACCTCAACCTCCCCTCCACCCCACCCCCCCTCACTCCCTCAATCCCCCCTCACCCTCAACCCCCCTCTCACCTCCCCCTCCCCCTCAACCTCACGCTCATCCTCACCCTCAACCCCCCCTCACCCCACTCACCCTCAACCCTCCTCACCCTCAACCCCCCTCACCCTCAACCTCAACCTCCCCTCACCCCACCCCCCCTCACTCCCCCCTCACCCTCAACCCCCCTCTCACCTCCCCCTCCCCCTCAACCTCACGCTCATCCTCACCCTCAACCCCCCCTCACCCCACTCACCCTCAACCCCCCTCACCCTCACCCTCAACTCACCCTCACCTTCAACCCCCCCTCACCCTCACCCTCAACCCCCCTCACCCTCAACCCCCCTCACCCTCACCCTCAACCCCCCTCACCCTCACCCTCACCCTCAATCCCCCTCACCCCACCCCCCTCACCCCACTCACCCCACACCGTCATCCTCACCCCTCTCACCCTCAATCCTCAACCCCCCTCACCTCATCCTCAACCCACCCCCCCTCACCCCTCAACCCCCCCTCACCCTCACGCCTCTCCCTCACCCTCACCCTCACTCCACTCACCCTCAACCCCCCTCCCTCACTCACCCCACCCCCCTCACCCCCTCAATCCCCCCTCACCCTCAACCTCACCCTCACCCCTCACCCTCAACCCCCCCTCACCCTCACCTCCCCTCCCCTCCCTCACCATCAACCCCCCTCTCACCTCACCCTCAACCCCCCCCTCACCATCAACCCCCCTCACCCTGAACACCTCCTCTCGCCTCACCCTCACCCCCCCCTCCCTCCCCCTCACTCATCACACCTCACCCTCACCCTCAATCCCCCTCCCTCCCTCTCCCCCGCACTCTCCCTCTCACCCAACCTCATCCTACCCCATTCTCCCTCACCCTCAACCCCCCCTCTCCCCCTCCCTCTCCCCCTCACCCACCACTATCTCACCCCTCCTCCTCACCCCAACCCCCCTCACCCTCAACCCCCCTCCCTCCCTCTCCCTCTCACCCCCTCATTCTCACCCCTCCTTCTCAACCCTCCCTCCCCCCCTCACCCCTCCTCTCATCACATCCCCCCCTCCCCCTCACCCCCCTACAACCCATTCTCTCGCTCCCCCCTCCCATCCCCTCTCCCCCTCCCCCCACCCCCCCCCCCCACCTCCTCACACCCACCCCCCCTCTCCCCTCACTCCCCTTCCCCTCCCTTCGCCCCCCACCCCTTCCGTCATCCCCCACCCCAACCCCCACCTCACACCGCCCCCTCCTCTCCCCTCACCCCCCCTTCCGCTCCCCTCATCCCCCTCCTCCCCCCTCCCCTCACACCTCCCCCCCTCCTCTCCCTACTATTCTACTTTGTAACAGCTGAAAACGGTGGAATTATTAATAGGAATTCCATCCAACTGTCTGGAAAACAGCTTCTTCCCCGCTGTTATCCGGCTTCTGAACGGTCCTTCCATAAGCTAGGATACTGCCCGATTCACCTCCACCCCATTGAAGACATTGGACCTTGTCTGTGGAACTGATGAGCTACAATGAGAACTATATCCTGCACTCTGTATCTTCCCCTTTGCTCTATCTAGTGTACTGCAGTTTGATTAGTTGCATTTATGGGTAGTATTATCCGATCTGCGTGCAACACACAGCTTCTCACGGCACCTCGGTGCACGTGGCAACAAGAGACCTGCATCAGGAGAATCCCAATCGTACGCAGGCGGAGAAAAGGAACAGGTGACGTTTTGGGTCGAGACGCACTGTGAGTGGGATAGTTTGCAGGAAGGAGTCAAGAGCCAAGAGAGTCACGGGTCAGGAGTGCTTTATTGTCACGTGTCCCAGACAGAACAATAACATTCTTCCTTGCAGCAGCACGACACAATATGGAAACGTAATAAATAATGTAACAAAAACTCTGAAAAAGAACAACAAATAATAACAGTGTAATGTGGATAAATGTGAGGTTATCCACATTGGTGGCAACAACAGGAAAGCAGACTATTATCTAAATGGTGGCCGATTAGGAAAAGGGGAGATGCAGCGCGACCTGGGTGTCATGGTACACCAGTCATTGAAAGTAGGCATGCAGGTGCAGCAGGCAGTGAAGAAAGCGAATGGTATGTTAGCTTTCATAGCAAAAGGATTTGAGTACAGGAGCAGGGAGGTTCTACTGCAGTTGTACAGGGTCTTGGTGAGACCACACCTGGAGTATTGCGTACAGTTCTGGTCTCCAAATCTGAGGAAGGACATTATTGCCATAGAGGGAGTGCAGCGAAGGTTCACCAGACTGATTCCTGGGATGTCAGGACTGTCTTATGAACAAAGACTGCATAGACTCGGTTTATACTCTCTAGAATTTAGGAGATTGAGAGGGGATCTTATAGAAACTTACAAAATTCTTAAGTGGTTGGACAGGCTAGATGCAGGAAGATTGTTCCCAATGTTGGGGAGGTCCAGGACAAGGGGTCACAGCTTAAGGATAAGGGGGAAATCCTATAGGACCGAGATGAAAATACTTTTTTCACACAGAGAGTGGTGGGACGTTACAGATTTCAGGCTCCTGTACCTTCTTCCTGATGACAGCGGAGAGATGAGTGTGTGGCCAGGATGGTGTGGGTCTCTGATGATGTTGGTGGCTTTTTGAGGCAGCGACTGCCATAGATCCCCTCGATGGTGGGGAGGTCAGAGCCGGTGATGGACTGGGCAGTGGTCACAACTTTCTGCAGCCTTTTCCGCTCCTGGACGCTCAAGTTACAGAACCAAGCCACGATGCAACCGGTCAGCATGCTCTGTACCGAGCACCTGTAGAAGCTCAAGAGAATTCCCTTTGGCATAAAGATCATATACGTATATATATATATATATATATATATATACACGCACACTCAAAAGGCAAAGACTAATAGTGCAATAATAACAATGATAGTCTATGTAGTTCAGAGTTTATTTGACGGGGCGTATCGATACTTGTGCTGCACATTCAGACCGGACGTGATAGATTGATGATAGACAATAGACAATAGGTGCAGGAGTAGAGGCCATTCGGCCCTTTGAGCCAGCACCGCCATTCAATGTGATCATGGCTGATCATCCCCAATCAGTACCCCGTTCCCGCCTTCTCCCCAGATCCCCTTAAAGATAGTGCTCTTTAAGAGCCCTATCCAGCTCTCTCTTGAAAGCATCCAGAGAACCGGCCTCCACCGCCCTCTGAGGGAGAGAATTCCACAGACTCGCCACTCTCTGTGAGAAAAAGTGTTTCCTCGTCTCCGTTCTAAATGGCTTACCCCTTATTCTTAAACTGTGGCCCCTGGTTCTGGACTCCCCCAACATCGGGAACATGTTTCCTACCTCTAGTGTGTCCAAACCCTTATCAATTTTATACGTTTCAATGAGATCCCCTCTCATTCTTCTAAACTCTACAGTGTACAAGTCAAGCCGCTCCATTCTCTCAGCATATGACAGTCCCGCCATCCTGGGAATTAACCTTGTAAACCTACGCTGCACTCCCTCAATCGCAAGAATAGTCCTTCCTCAAATTAGGGGACCAAAACTGCACACAATACCCTAGGTGTGGTCTCACTAGGGCTCTGTACAACTGCAGAAGGATGGGTTATTTCCGGAGTGATACTTTGTGAGTTTGCCCAGGTCACTGCGATTACAAGCACCTTGCTTCCTCCAGCCCCTAACCTGCACCCTGTCTGTGCCCACAGATCGAAGTCAAGGTTAGTGAAGCGACATTCTCACGCCCATCCACAGCCAAGGATTTGAAATCACTCACAAAACATGCGGACAGGCCCCGGTCCAGAACACCCTTTAAGTCTGCACGAAAAGCCAAGTCGGCAGGTGAGTCCACTGTGACACTAAGGTATGTTCACTGACACTACAGGTGTGTTTATTGGCACGACAGGTGAATTATAGTCAGAGAGTCATGAAGCACGAAAAGAGGCCCTTTGGCCCAACTTGCTCATGCCCCGTCTACACGAGTCTCACCTGCCTGCGTTTGGCCCATCAACACTATTACTAAAACTCTCATCTTGACCACTTCCGGTTCTGCGTTGTTTTAATATTTGCACAAACACGGTACCCTATATTGCTAGGATTTTTTCACCATGTTTCACTCACCGTTCACCTGTGGTCCAAGATGCCAGGTTTTGTTCCGATCGGTGGGAGATTACAAAAGCTATCAAGGTTTAGAAAATCGTGAGATCAGCAGATTGGTCTTCTCGCCTGTCAGTCACCATGAAGGTAACGCCCCTTCCGGCACCGGAGAATAAAGCCCCGGAGGCGGAGCTGAGTCCGTGAGCATGTCCAGAAGCCGCCCGTACAGAAGCCGCCCGTACAGAAGCCGCCCAGAATAAAGATGAAGCAGCGGAGTGTGGGCTGCGCTCGCGGGCTGCGGCTGTGAGCGTGACGGGCGCTGGGAAGTCCAGAGCCGGGGCCGGGAACCGGTGAGCCCCTACACCCCTCCCTCCCCTACACCCCCCCTACCCCACACAACCCCCCACCAGCCCCGACAGGCCGCTCCTGAAGCCGTCCCAGTCCCCGGCTGCCACCGTTACGTTGGGGGAACGGGTGAGTGGTGGAATATTGCATCGGGGAACGGGTTGCGTTGGGGGACCAGGACTCCCATGTGACTGGGACCCACTTAGTCTAGTATCCCGCTAAACCTGTCCTAACTCCGTTAACAATTGTGCCAATTGTAATCCATTCTCACATGGTCAGAGGGCAGTGGAGGCCTCTATGTTATCCTACTGGGCGGCACGGTGGCGCAGCGGGTGGAGCTGCTGCCTCACAGCGCCAGAGACCCGGGTTCGATCCCGACTACAGGTGCTGTCTGTACGGAGTTTGCACGTTCTCCCCGTGACCTGCGTGGGTTTTCTCCGAGGTCTTCAGTTTCCTCCCGCACTCCAAAGATTAATTGGCTTGGTATAAGAGTAAATTGTCCCTAGTGTGCGTAGGATAGTGTTAGTGTGCGGGGATCGCTGGTCGATGGGCCGAAGGGTCTGGTTTCCACGCTGTATCTCTAAACTAAAACCACTTTCTCATCCACTTAACCCGATTGACGACAGGTCCGGACCCGCTGAGTTGCTCCAGCACTCTGTGAAACGTCACCTGTCCATGTTCTCCACAGATGCTGCCTGACCCGCTGAGTTACTCCAGCACTCTGTCAAACGTCACCTATCCATGTTCTCCACAGATGCTGCCTGACCCGCTGAGTTACTCCAGCACTCTGTGAAACGTCACCTATCCATGTTCTCCACAGATGCTGCCTGTCCCGCTGAGTTACTCCAGCACTCTGTGAAACGTCACCTATCCATGTTCTCCACAGATGCTGCCTGACCCACTGAGTTACTCCAGCACTCTGTGAAACGTCACCTATCCATGTTCTCCACAGATGCTGCCTTACCCGCTGAGTTACTCCAGCACTTTGTGTCTCTTTTGTGTAAACCAGCACCTGCAGTGATAGGAGAAGAATGACGCCATTCGGCCCATCAAGTCTACTCCTCCATTCAATCACGGCTGATCTATCTCTCCCTCCTAACCCCATTCTCCTGCCTTCTCCCCATAACCCCTGACACCCGCACTAATCAACAATCTATCTATCTCCGCCTTAAATATATCCACTGACTTGTGGCCTCCACAGCCGTCTGTGGCAAAGAATTCCACAGATTCACCACCCTCTGACTAAAGAAATTCCTCCTCATCTCCTTCCAAAAGGAACGTCCTTTAATTCTGAGGCTGTGCCCTCTGGTCCTAGACTCTCCCATCGGTGGAAACATCGCTTGTTTCTACCACCCGTCAGCCGTCACCCTCTGTGTTAAAATAGAGAAAGCAGGGACTCTGCAGAAGGACTTGGACAGGTTGGGAGAGTGGGCAGAGAAGGGGCAGATAGAATATAGTGTAGCAAAGTGTGGAGTCATACATTTTGGTAGTAGGAATAAATGGGGTGAAAATCCAGAAATCGGAGGTGCAAAGGGACTTGGGAGTGCTGGTTCAGGATTCCCAAAAGGTTAAGGGCCTGTCCCACCAGCGTGCAACTCTATGCGATGAGCGCGACCTAACGTGGTCGCTTGAGCCATCCGGCGTCGCGGTGCCGGTCCCACTTCGATTGCCGGAGCCGTGTGGAATTGTGCGGAGTTCGTCCCGAGTTCGTCCCGACACCGCGCGTGGCTCCAAAAATTCCGCGCGGCAACGGCTTGTCGGCTCGCAGTCGCCTCGACATTTACACACCGCCCCGACATCGTGCCTCCGTGAACCTATTTGTAAGTGCCTCCGTGACCCTCTATGTGTGTGGCTCCGTGGCCCTCTGTGTGTGTGTGCCTCTGTGCCCCTCTCTGTGTGCCCCTCTCTGTCCTGGCGAACTTACCTTAGACTTCGCTCCAAGTTCGCCTCACTTTGCGCCGCGTTGCGCCACTCACCCGACCTCCGCGCGGCCCTCGCTGCCGGTTTGGTCACGCTTGCCGCATGCAGGCGCATGCTGGTGGGAACGGCCCTGTACAGGGGATCACCCGACCTCCGCGCGGCCCCCGCTTCTAGTTTGATCGCGCTCATCGCATGGAGTTGCATGCTGGTGGGACAGGCCCTTTAATCTGCAAGTTGAATCCATAGTAAAGAAAGCAAACTCAATGCTAGCATTTATTTCTAGAGGGCTTGTATATAAAAACAGGGGATGTAAGGCTGAGGCTTTATAAGGCGCTGGGAAGGCCACATTTGGAATATTGTGAGCAACTTTGGGCACCATATCTGTGGAAGGATGTGCCGGCTCTGGGGAGGGTCCAGAGGAGGTTTACAAGAATGATCCCAGAGATGATCCCAGGAATGGAGTTTAGAAGGATGAGGGGGAATCTTATAGAAACATATACAATTATAAAAGGACTGGACAAGCTAGATCCAGGAAAAATGTTCCTGATGTTGGGCGAGTCCAGAACCAGGGGCCACAGTCTTAGAATAAAGGGGAGGTCATTTAAGACTGAGGTGAGAAAACACTTTTCTACCCAGGGAGTTGTGAATTTGTGGAATTCCCTGCCACAGAGGGCAGTGGAGGCCACATCACTGGATGGATTTAAGAGAGAGTTGGATAGAGCTCCAGGGACTAGTAGAGTCAAGGGATATGGGGAGAAGGCAGGCATGGGTTATTGATAGGGGACGATCAGCCGTGATCACAATGAATGGCGGCGCTGGCTCGAAGGGCCGAATGGCCTCCTCCTGCACCTATTTTCTATGTTTCTATGTTTCTATGTAATGAGTGGGTTAAGATATGATGAGCGGTTGTCGGCGCTGGGCCTGTACTCGCTGGAGTTTAGAAGGATGAGGGGGCACCTCATTGAAATGTAGAGAATAGTGAAAGGCCTGGATAGAGAGGATGTTTCCGTTAGTGGGAGAGTCTAGGACCAGAGGGCACAGCCTCAGAATTAAAGGACGTTCTTTTAGGAAGGAAATGAGGAGGAATTTCTTTAGCCAGAGGGTGGTGAATCTGTGGAATTCTTTGCCACAGACGGGTGTGGAGGCCACAAGTCAGTGCTTATATTTAAGGCAGAGATAGATAGATTCTTGATTAGTGCGGGTGTCAGGGGTTATGGGGAGAAGGCAGGAGAATGGGGTTAGGAGGGAGAGATAGATCAGCAATGATTGAATGGTTGAGTAGACGTGATGGGCCGAATGGCCTAATTCTGCTCCTACCACATGATCTTATAGAAACATAGAAACATAGAAAATAGGTGCAGGAGTAGGCCATTCGGCCCTTCGAGCCTGCACCGCCATTCAATGTGATCATGGCTGATCATCCAACTCAGTATCCCGTACCTGCCTTCTCTCCATACCCCCTGATCCCTTTAGCCACAAGTGCCACATCTAACGCCCTCTTAAATATAGCCAATGAACTGGCCTCAACTACCTTCTGTGGCAGAGAATTCCAGAGACTCACCACTCTCTGTGTAAAGAATGTTTTCCTCATTTCGGTCCTAAAGGAATTCCCCCTTATCCTTAGACTGTGACCCCTTGTTCTGGACTCCCCCAACATCGGGAACAATCTTCCTGCATCTAGCTTGTCCAACCCCTTAAGAATTTTGTAAGTTTCTATAAGATCCCCCCTCAATCTTCTAAATTCCAGCGAGTACAAGCCGAGTCTATCCAATCTTTCCTCATATGAAAGTCCTGACATCCCAGGAATCAGTCTGGTGAATCTTCTCTGTACCCCCTCTATGGCAAGGATGTCTTTCCTCAGATTTGGAGACCAAAACTGTACGCAATACTCCAGGTGTGGCCTCACCAAAACCCTGTACAACTGCAGTAGAACCTCCCTGCTCCTATACTCAAATCCTTTCGCTATGAATGCTAACATACCATTTGCTTTCTTCACTGCCTGCTGCACCTGCATGCCTACTTTCAATGACAGGTGTACCATGACACCCAGGTCTCGTTGCATCTCCCCCTTTCCTAATCTGCCACCATTCAGATAATAGTCTACCCTCATGTTTTTGCCACCAAAGTGGATAACCTCACATTTATCCACATTATACTGCATCTGCCATGCATCTGCCCATTCACTCAGCCTATCCAAATCACCCTGCAGCCTCCAAGCATCCTCCTCACACCTAACTATACCCCCCAGCTTGGTGTCATCTGCAAATTTGGAGATGTTGCATTGAATTCCCTCGTCCAAATCATCAATATATATTGTAAATAGCTGGGGTCCCAGCACTGAGCCTTGCGGCACCCCACTAGTCACTGCCTGCCATTCTGAAAAGGACCCGTTTACTCCTACCCTTTGCCTCCTGTCTGCTAGCCAGTTCTCTATCCACATCAATACTGAACCCCCAATACCGTGTGCTTTAAGTTTGTATGCTAATCTCTTATGCGGGACCTTGTCGAAAGCCTTCTGAAAGTCTAGATATAACACATCCACTGGTTCTCCCTTATCCACTCTACTAGTTACATCCTCGAAAAATTCTATGAGATTTGTCAGACATGATTTACCTTTCGTAAATCCATGCTGACTTTGTCCAATGATTTCACCACTTTCCAAATGCGCTGCTATCCCATCTTTAATAACTGACTCTAGCAGTTTCCCCACTACCAATGTTAGACTAACTGGTCTGTAATTCCCCGCTTTCTCTCTCCCTCCTTTTTTAAAAAGTGGGGTTACATTAGCTACCCTCCAATCCTCAGGAACTACTCCAGAATCTAAGGAATTTTGAAAAATTATCACTAATGCATCCACTATTTCTGTGGCTACCTCCTTGAGTACTCTGGGATGCAGACTATCTGGCCCTGGGGATTTATCGGCCTTCAATCCGTTCAATTTACCCAACACCACCTCCCGGCTAACCTGGCTTTCACTCAGTTCCTCCATCTTATTTCACCCCCGTTCCACTGCTATTTCCGGCAGATTATTTATGTCTTCCTTAGTGAAGACAGAACCAAAGTAGTTATTCAATTGGTCTGCCATGTCCTTGTTATGATTTTATCGCCTGCCCCACACATTCCCTTTAACCCCCTCACTTTAACATGATGCCCTCTAGTATTTAACATTGGGGGTACACAAAAGGCTGGAGAAACTCAGCGGGTGCAGCAGCATCTAAGGAGCGAAGGAGATAGGCGGGTACTCAGGGGATAGTATTTAACATTTCCACCTTGGGGAGAAGTCTGCAGCGGGTCACTGGCTGTTATTCACACATTCACAGCCAGGTGGCAGGCGCCTCAAGCCAATATCACAGAGCAATGAGAGAGTGGATGTGGAGAGGATGTTTCCACTAGTGGGAGAGTCTAGGACCAGAGGGCACAGCCTCAGAATTTTAAGGGCGCTTTATAGGAAGGAGATGAGGAGGAATTTCTTTAGCCAGAGGGCGGTGAATCTGTGGAATTCTTTGCCACAGACGTCTGTGGAGGCCACAAGTCAGTGGATATATTTAAAGCGGAGATAGATAGATTGTTGATTAGTGCGGGTGTCAGGGGTTATGGGGAGAAGGCAGGAGAATGGGGTTAGGAGGGAGAGATAGATCAGCCATGATTGAATGGTGGAGTAGACTTGACGGGCCGAATGGCCTAATTCTGTGAACTTGTGCAGTGAGAGGAGCTAAGATGAATGAGATGTGCGGAGCAAGTAGTTTTATGCGCTGCCAGCGGTGGTGGTGGAGGCAGATATAGTCGTGGTGTTTTAGACAATAGACAGTAGACAATAGGTGCAGGAGTAGGCCATTCGGCCCTTCAAGCCAGCACCGCCATTTGATGTGATCATGGCTGATCAACCCCAATCAGTACCCCGTTCCTGCCTTCTCCCCATATCCCCTGAGTCCGCTATCTTTAAGACCCCTATCTAGCTCTCTCTTGAAAGTATCCAGAGAACCGGCTTCCACCGCCCTCTGAGGCAGAGAATTCCACACTCACAACTCTCTGTGAGAGAAAGTGTTTCCTTGTCTCCGTTCTAAATGGCCTACCCCTTATTCTTAAACTGTGGCCCCTGGTTCTGGACTCCCCCAACATCGGGGACATGTTTCCTGCCTCTACCGTGTCCAAACCCTTTATAATCTTGTATGTTTCAATAAGATCCCCTCTCATCCTTCTAAACTCCAGAGTGTACAAGCCCAGCCGTTCCATTCTCTCAGCATATGACAGTCCCGCCATCCCGAGAATTAGCCTTGTAAACCTACGCTGCACTCCCTCAATAGGAAGAATGTCCTTCCTCAAATTAGGGGACCAAAACTGCACACAATACTCCAGGTGTGGTCTCACTAGGGCCCTGTACAACTGCAGAAGGACCTCTTTGCTCCTACACTCAACTCCTCTTGTTATGAAGGCCAACATTTTAGACATGTGCATGGATGGGCAGGGGGTGGATGTGGATTATGTGCAGGCAGACAAGAGTTTGGTCTCGACCACATCATTTGAAATACACAGAAATGCTGGAGCAACTCAGCGGGTCAGGCAGCATCTGTGGAGAACATGGATAGGTGACGTTTTGGGTCGAGACTTCTTCAGACTGAGAGTCAGGGTAAAGGGGACAGAGAGATATAGATGGTGATGTAGAGAGATATAGAACGAATGAATGCAAGATGTGTATAAAAGTAACGATGATCAAGGAAACAGGCCATTGTTAGCTGTGGTCGAGGTGAAAACAAGTCACAGACAACGAGACTCAACAAGACGACAGTGAAGCTAGTGCCGCAACTCGGGTGGGGGCGGGGGGATGGAGAGAGGGGGGGTGCAAGGGTTAGAAACATGGAAACATAGAAAATAGGTGCAGGAGTAGTCCATTCGGCCCTTCGAGCCTGCACCGCCATTCAATATGATCATGGCTGATCATCCAACTCAGTATCCTGTACCTGCCTTCTCTCCATACCCCCTGATCCCTTTAGCCACAAGAGCCACATCTAACTCCCTCTTAAATATAGCCAATGAACTGGTCTCAACTACCTTCTGTGGCAGAGAATTCCAGAGAATCACCACTCTCTGTGTGAAAAATGTTTTCCTCATCTCGGTCCTAAAGGAATTCCCCCTTATCCTTAGACTGTGACCCCTTGTTCTGGACCTCCCCAACATCGGGAACAATCTTCCTGCATCTAGCTTGTCCAACCCCTTAAGAATTTTGTTAAAGAAGGAACTGCAGATGCTGGAGAATCGAGGGTTACACAAAAAGCTGGAGAAACTCAGCGGGTGCAGCAGCATCTAAGGAGCGAAGGAGATAGGCGACGTTTCGGGTCGAGACCCTACTTCAGTCTGAGGACTTCCTTCAGTCAGGCTTTTTGTGTAACCCTTAAGAATTTTGTAAGTTTCTATAAGATCCCCCCTCAATCTTCTAAATTCTAGCGAGTACAAGCCGAGTTTATCCAGTCTTTCCTCATATGGAAGTCCTGACATCCCAGGAATCAGTCTGGTGAACCTTCTCTGTACCCCCTCTATGGCAAGAATGTCTTTCCTCAGATTTGGAGACCAGAACTGTACGCAATACTCCAGGTGTGGTCTCACCAAGACCCTGTACAACTGCAGTAGAACCTCCCTGCTCCTGTACTCAAATCCTTTTGCTATGAATGCTAACACACCATTCGCTTTTTTCACTGCCTGCTGCACCTGCATGCCTACTTTAGCACCTGCTTGGTGCTAGAGAAATCAACCCTCATACGGCTGGGGTGTAAAGGTGCCCAAGTGAAATATGAGGTGCTGTTCCTCCAGTTTGTGTGTGTGGCCACACTCTTTTACAAGGCACTTGGACAGGTACATGGTGGACAGGGAAGGTTCAATGGGTGATGGGCGGAATGCAGGCAAATAGGCCCCGCCTAGATGGGACTTGTTGGTCAGTGTTACACTCCAGACTTTGTAGATACAGAACGCAGACAGGCCCTTCGGCCCATTGACTCCGTGCCGTCCAGCGATCTCCCCGCACACTCTCACTATCCTACACACTAGAGGCAATTTTCACCAAAGCCAATTCACCCACAGACCTGGAGTGTGGGAGGAAACCGGAGTGCCCGGAGAAAACCCACGCAGGTCACAGAGGGAAACGTGCAAACTCCGTACAGACAGCACCCGGAGTCGGGATGGAACCCGAGTCTGTGGCGCTGTGAGGCAGCAGCTCTACCCGCTGCGCCACCGTACCAACATGTTTCCCTGCTCTGTGTCTCTGTGTCTCTGTGCCTCTGTGTCTGTGTCTCTGTGTCTCTGTGTCTCTGTGTCTGTGTCTCTGTGTCTCTGTGTCTCTGTGTTTCCGTGTCTCTGTGTCTCTGTGTCTCTGTGTCTCTGTGTCTCTGTGTCTGTGTGTCTCTGTGACTGTGTGTCTCTGTGTCTCTGTGTTTCCGTGTCTCTGTGTCTCTGTGCCTCTGTGTCTCTGTGTCTGTGTGTCTGTGTCTTTGTGTCTCTGTGTTTCCGTGTCTCTGTGTCTCTGTGTCTCTGTGTCTCTGTGACTCTGTGTCTCTGTGTCTCTGTGTCTCTGTGTCTCTGTGTCTCTGTGACTCTGTGACTGTGACTCTGTGTCTCTGTGTCTCTGTGTCTCTGTGTCTGTGTGTCTGTGTGTCTGTGTGTCTCTGTGTCTCTGTGTCTCTGTGTCTCTGTGTCTGTGACTCTGTGTCTCTGTGTCTCTGTGACTCTGTGACTCTGTGACTCTGTGTCTCTGTGTCTCTGTGTCTCTGTGTCTGTGTGTCTGTGTGTCTCTGTGTCTCTGTGACTGTGTGTCTCTGTGTCTCTGTGTGTCTGTGTCTCTGTGACTCTGTGTCTGTGTCTCTGTGTCTCTGTGTCTCTGTGTCTCTGTGTCTGTGTGTCTGTGTGTCTGTGTGTCTGTGTGTCTCTGTGTGTCTGTGTCTCTGTGACTCTGTGTCTGTGTCTCTGTGTCTCTGTGTCTCTGTGTCTCTGTGTCTGTGTGTCTGTGTGTCTCTGTGTCTCTGTGACTCTGTGTCTCTGTGACTCTATGTCTCTGTGTGTCTGTGTCTCTGTGTCTCTGTGACTCTGTGTCTCTGTGTCTCTGTGTCTCTGTGTCTCTGTGTCTCTGTGCCTCTGTGTCTCTGTGACTCTGTGACTCTGTGTCTCTGTGACTCTGTGTCCCTGTGCCTCAGTCAAGCTGTCAGCTGGGGTCTCCAGAGCCCACCCCACAATCTGTGTGTCGTTCCCCACAGTGTTCACGGAGGCGGTGGTCCCACTCTACCTCACGGACAAGACCCAGGAGATGTTCCAGTGCATCATTGGTCAGGATGTCACTCAAGACAACCCCCACAGGATGATCAAGAAGGAGATCATCATCGACGACATGAAGACGCGGGCAGCCGTGTCTGATTTCCACCCTTACAAGCACCCAATCATGGTTAGTACGGGGGTCCACAAAATGCTGGAGAAACTCAGCCGGTGCAGCAGCATCTAAGGAGCGAAGGAGATAGGCGACGTTTCGGGTCGAGACCCTTCTTCAGACTGATGGGGTTGTGGGGGGGGGGGCGGGGAGAAGAAAGGAAAAGGAGGAGGAGGAGCCCGAGGGCTGAGGGAGAGGTGGGAAGGGGA
Organism: Raja brachyura; assembly: GCA_963514005.1. The sequence goes on from OY740790.1 coordinate 76,044,877, forward strand.
GGAGGCAGCAAGGGTTAACAGTATTGAGAACATTCAATGTTCAAGCCCAGAGGATGCAGACTCCCCAAGCGGAATATGAGGTGCTGTTCCTCCAACTTGCGGTGTTGCTCACTCTGGCCGTGGAGGAGGCCCAGGACCGAGAGGTCGGATACGGAATGGGGGGGGGAGTTGAAGTGCTGAGCCACCGGGAGGTCGGGTTGGTTATTGCGGACCGAGCGGAGGTGTTCGGCGAAACGATCGCCCAGCCTCCGCTTGGTCTCACCGATATAGATCAGCTGGCATCTGGAGCAACGGTTAATACGGTGGCCGGCCCAGGGAACTGCAGGCGCCAGAATCATCAGCAAGACACAGAGTGCTGGAGGAACTCAGCGGGTCAGGCAGCATCTGTGGGGAGAGGAGGAATGGGTGACGTTTCTAGTCAAGACATTTCTTCAGTTGACGTTTCGGGTCGAGACCCTTCTTCAGCTTCAGACGACGGGACTCGACCTGAAACGCCGCCCATTCCTCCTCTCCACAGATGCTGCCTGACCCGCTGAGTTACTCCAGCACTCTGTGAAACGTCACAGAGATTTGGCGATTGGTACAGATACTGATACCAGGTGCTGCAATCTTCAGTGCTGGAGGAATTCAGCGGGTCGGGCAGCGTCCATGGGGTGTTTCGAGTTGGGACCCTTCTTTGGATGGGGTTGGGGGGGGGGTGGGACTGGCTCACATAGAGCATCTTGGTCAGCAGGGGTGAGGTGGGCCGAAGGGCCTGCGTCCGTGTTGTATGATTCTAATGTGTGGTCCCTTTAGATATACGTCGATCGTATAATGTAGTTCCGTTTAGTTCATTGTCCCGTGTACCGAGGTACAGTGAACAGCTTCTGTTGCGAGCTAACCAGCCAGCGGAAAGACAATACATGATTACAATCGAGCCGTCCACAGTGTACAGATACAGGATCAGGGAATAACGTTTAGTGCAAGGTGAAGCCAGCAAAGTCCGATTAAAGATAGTCCGAGGGTCTCCAATGAGGTAGCTAGTAGTCCAGGACCGCTCTCTAGTTGGTGAGAGGACGGTTCAGTTGCCTGATCATAGTTCAAGGAAGAAATGTTGCTGTAGGAACAGAGATTTAAGAGTGTGGAGCGATTATAATACGTGACAGTAGATCTGCTGCTGTGGCCGGCACGCAAATACTCGCCTGGGTCGGGCTCCTGGACCTTCCTCCCGATGGTAGCAGTGAGATGAGAGCGTGGCCAGGGTGGTGTGGGTCTCTGATGATGCTGGCTGCCTTCTAGAGGCAGCGACTCCTGTAGATCCCTTCCATGGTGGCGAGGTCAGTACTGTGATGGACCTTCCATGGTGGCGAGGTCAGTACTGTGATGGACCTTCCATGGTGGCGAGGTCAGTACTGTGATGGACCTTCCATGGTGGGGGGGTCAGTACTGGGGTGGACCTTCCATGGTGGGGGGGTCAGTACTGGGGTGGACCTTCCATGGTGGGGGGGTCGGTACTGGGATGGTCCTTCCATGGTGGGGGGGTCGGTACTGGGATGGTCCTTCCATGGTGGGGGGGTCGGTACTGGGATGGTCCTTCCATGGTGGGGGGGTCAGTACTGGGGTGGACCTTCCATGGTGGGGGGGTCAGTACTGGGGTGGACCTTTCATGGTGGGGGAGGTCAGTACTGGGATGGACCTTCCATGGTGGGGGAGGTCAGTACTGGGATGGGCCGGCCAGTGTCCACACCTTTTGCAGCCTGGGTTCGCAGCTCGGGACCAGGGTAGCTGTAGGCTCCATCTCGGAAGCACGCTCCATGCAAGTCTCTCCCTGAGCCATGTCTTTAACATGAATCATTGTGTCCATCCCAGGACTATCAAGGCGACGACATTCTGATTGTCTACGACGTCACTTCCAAATACGGGCAGAACTTCTACCTCGTACTGAATGAGATGATGAAGGAGATAATCTTACAGGTGAGTGATTGTTGTACTTCCCCTAAACACAGAGAGACAGAGAGACAGAGAGAGAGAGAAAATGTACTGCATCTCTGGCACTGGTCCAGGAGGCTGAGAAAGGTGAAGTCCAGAGTGAAGAGCAGCTTCTTCCCGGCCACCATCAGGGTGTTAGCCAACTCTGGACAACCCTAACCACAGCTACTACAGAGTGCAGTCTCATGGTCTGGTTTTGTGTTGAATAACTGATAGCAAGGTGTGTCATTATTGGCCGTGTTGTTTAATTTGCCCACAATGCTGCAGCAAGTTAGAATGGACTTGGCATTGTTGAAAAATAATCATTCCCAAACCTTGATCTTCAATCTTCAATCTTGCCACATACATTTTGATTGTTGACTCCTTGACTCCATGACCCTTGACTCATTGACCCTTGATGCCTTGACCCTTGACTCATTGGCCCTTGATGCCTTGACCCTTGACCTATTGATCCTTGATGCCTTGGCCCTTGACTCATTGACCCTTGATGCCATGACCCTTGACTCATTGACCCTTGATGCCTTGACCCTTGATGCCTTGACCCTTGACTCAATGACCCTTGACTCATTGACCCTTGATTCCTTGATCCTTGACTCCATGACCCCTGACTCATTGACCCTTCACTGCTTGACCCTTGACTCATTGACCCGACTCCTTGACCCTTGATTCCTTGACCCTTGACTTCTTGACCCTTGATGCCTTGACCCTTGACTCATTGACCCTTGACTCATTAACCCTTCTCATTGACCCTTGACTCATTGACCCTTGACTCATTGACCCTTCACACCTTGACCATTGACTATTCACTCATTAACCCTTGACTCCTTGACCTTTGACTCCTTGATGTTGATCCTTGAATCTTGACCCTTCAATCTTGACTCTTGAATCTAGAGTACCAGACATTTAGAGGAGGAGGAGGCTACTCTGCCCCTCCAGCCTATCCCACAGATTAAATGTGATCATGGTGGACCTGCACCCAGGCCTCGTCTCCTCGTCTGTGTTCGATCCCCGTCACTCCCAAACAGTGGTTGGGAACGTGAGGAGACTGAGGTGGGTTAGGGCGGGGTTGGTGTAAGAGTAGGCCGATGGACTATGCTGTGTCCGTGACTCGACCCCCCCCCCCCCCCCAAGTGTGCAAGAAAAGCCATTTGGAAGCAATTGATGAGAAGTCTTGTGTTCCTCTTCTCTTGCAGAGCTTCCAAATAAACAAGACTGAGAAAGAAGTTGACCAACTGGAACACAGACAAGAAGTCAAACGCAAACCCTGGATCCATCTGGGCAGCGGCATGGAGATTGAACAAGAACAGTTTGAGGAAACTCCAGTCAAGGTGCAAGTGTGGATTTACGTCCATGCAAAGAACTGCAGATGTTGGTTAATACATAAAAAAGCACAGAGTGCTGGAGTAACTGAGCGGGTCAGCCAGCATCTGTGGAGAACATGGATAGATGACCTTTAGGGTCGCGACCCTTTATCAGTGACCTGACCGACTGAGTTACTCCAGAACTCTGTGTCATTCTGTGGTCCAGATCTCTTGTTAAATTGGCCAGTTCCCAACCTGGCAAACACGACAAAGGTCTAACTAACCAGCAAATTAACTAGCCAACTAACTAGCTAACTAAACAGCCAAATAACTAACTAACCAACCAGCTAATTAACTAGCCAACTAACTAGCAAACTAACCAGCCAAATAACTAACTAACCAACCAGCTAATTAACTAGCCAACTAACTAGCAAACTAACCAGCCAAATAACTAACTAACCAACCAGCTAATTAACTAGCCAGCTAACTAGCAAACTAACCAGCCAAATAACTAACTAACCAACCAGCTAATTAACTAGCCAACTAACTAGCAAACTAACCAGCCAAATAACTAACTAACCAACCAGCTAATTAACTAGCCAACTAACTAGCAAACTAACCAGCCAAATAAATAACTAACTAACCAGCTAATGAATTAACCAACTAACTAGCAAACTAACCAGCCAAATAACTAACTAACCAACCAGCTAATTAACTAGCCAACTAACTAGCAAACTAACCAGCCAAATAAATAACTAACTAACCAGTTAATTAACTAGCCACCTAACTAGGTAACTAACCAGCCAAATAACTAACTAACTAACCAGCTAATTAACTAGCCACCTAACTAGGTAACTAACCAGCCAAATAACTAACAAACTAACCAGTTAATTAACTAGCCAACTAACTAGCAAACTAACCAGCCAAATAAAGAACTAACTAACCAGCTAATTAACTAGCCAAATAACTAGCACACTAACCAGCCAAATAACTAACAAACTAACTAACTAACTAAGTAACTGACTAACTAACTAGATAGAGACAAAATGCTGGAGTAACTCAGCGGGACAGGCAGCATCATTGGATAGAAGGAATGGACGATGTTTGGGTCGAGACTCTTCTTCAAACTGAGAGTCGGGGGAGAGGGAATCATGGAGACATGGAAGGGTAAGGTGTGAAAACATAGATCAAAGGGGACAATGATAAGGGAATGTAGAATGATCAGGAGGACAGTGAAACGCGTGGGTGAACTAGGGTGGGGGAGGGATGGAGAGAGAGGGAAAGCAAGGGCTACGTGAGCTTGGAGAAGTCAATGTTGGTACCGCTGGGGTGTAAGCTGCCCAAGTGAAATATCAGCTGCTGTGCCTCCACTTTGCGCTGGGCCAATTAATTTGTCCATTTAATTGAACACGAAATGCTTCGGATTTCTTTTCCATCATTTTTACGTCTCATTTCCCACAACGTTTCTGAATGTTGCAGAACCTGTTATCTAGCTGCCCACCAACAAGCCCCGTCTACACCAGTCCCACCTGCCCGCGTTTGGCCCATATCCCTCCAAACCTGTCCTATCCATGTACCTGTCCAGATGTCTTTTCAGTGCCACGATAGTCCCAGCCTCAACTACCTCCTCCGACAGCTGGTTCCATACACCCACCGCCCTCTGTGTGGCAAACCTGCCCCTCAGCTTGCTATTAAATCCTTCCCCCCTTTACCTTATACCTACTGTATGCCCTCCGGTTCTTGGTCCCCCTACTCTGGATAAAAGACTGTGCAACATCCTATCGATTCCCCTCATGATCTTATAACATAGAACAAGGAGTGTAGCACAGGCACAGGCCCTTCGACCCACACTGGTATCTTGCATTGACAGGGTGAGACAATTAGGTGCCATAGAGGGGGTGCAGAGAAGGCTCACCAGACCGATTCCTGGGATGTCAGGACTTCCATATTTGGAAAGACTGGATAGACTCGACTTGTACTTGCTAGAATTTAGAAGACTGAGGGGGGATCTTATAGAAACTTACAAAATTCTTAAGGGGTTGGACAGGCTAGATGCTGGAAGATTGTTCCCGATGTTGGGGAAGTCCAGAACAAGGGGTCACAATCTAAGGATAAGGAGGAATTCCTTTAGGACCGAGATGAGGAAAACATTTTTTACACAGAGAGTGGTGAGTCTCTGGCTATATTTAAGAGGGAGTTAACATAGAAACATAGAAAATAGGTGCAGGAGTAGGCCATTCGGCCCTTCGAGCCTGCACCGCCATTCAATGTGATCATGGCTGATCATCCAACTCAGTATCCCGTACCTGCCTTCTCTCCATACCCCCTGATCCCTTTAGCCACAAGTGCCACATCTAACGCCCTCTTAAATATAGCCAATGAACTGTCCTCAACTACCTTCTGTGGCAGAGAATTCCAGAGAATCACCACTCTCTGTGTAAAGAATGTTTTCCTCATTTCGGTCCTAAAGGAATTTCCCCCCTTGATTCCAACTCGGAGAAAGTCCGTAGCGAGTCCGTAGGAGACCGTAGGAGTCCTTAGCGGCTCGTAACGCCAGCCGTAGGTACTCGGGGCCTCAGGTAAAAGCCCTGTCGCACGGTACGAGTTCATTCCAAGAGCTCTCCCGAGTTTTAAACGAATCAAACTGGTGGCAAGCACGGAGAATGAACGTAGCGGGTACGTCGGAGCTCGGGGACGCCTCTTAGCGACTCGTAACGCTAACGGCAGGTACTCGGGAAGACTCGTGAAGATTTTTCAACACGTTGAAAAATGTCCACGGGAGCCGCGAGTACCGACGAGCGGCCATTACCGTAAATCTCCGAGTTCGAATCAGGGGCAAACTCGGGGAGAGAGCTCTTGGAATGAACTCGTACAGTGGGACAGGGCTTTAAGTCAGGACGTTTTTTCAGCATGTTGAAAAATGTCCACGAGAGCCCCGAGTACCTACGGCTGGTATCTCCGAGTTTGGATCAAGGGGGAAACTGTGGAGAATCCGTGAGTAACTCGTGTCGTGGAAGTGAATGAACTAAAACGGCGTCACTTTCCCGCGATTGCAGATTAAATTCATGATCTCCCGGGTCCACCGGATGTTCGGGGCTCGGGTGAGATTCGCAGATCGCAACGACGCCGAGACGAAGGACAGCTACGTGGAATGTGCATCTTACCAGGACAAAAGCTTCAACATCAAGAAGCTGGAGACAGATATCGGAATACAGGCTGTGTCAAAACTGCAGGAGAGCAGCACTCAGACCAAATGGTGAGTGGACAACACCGCAAGGCCCCAAGAACCCCATCGGAGCAGAATTAGGCCCTTCTGGGCCATCACCTCCTTCTATACCAATGTTACTTTAGACTGGAGAGATGCAGCGCGGAACAGGCCCTTCAGCCCACCGAGTCCGTGCCGGCCAGCGATCGCCCCCCCGCCCACACCAGCTCTATCCTACGCGCACTCGGGACGATTCTCTAGGATTTAGAAGATTGAGGGGGGATCTTATAGAAACTTACAAAATTCTTAAGGGGTTGGACAGGCTAGATGCAGGAAGATTGTTCCCGATGTTGGGGAGGTCCAGGACTTGGGGTCACAGCTTAAGGATAAGGGGGGAAGTCTTTTAGGACCGAGATGAGAAAAACATTTTTCACACAGAGAGTGGTGGGTCTCTGGAACTCTCTGCCACAGAAGGTAGTTGAGGCCAGTTCATTGGCTATATTTAAGAGGGAGTTAGATGTGGCCCTTGTGGCTAAAGGGATCAGGGGGTATGGAGAGAAGGCAGGTACGGGATACTGAGTTGGATGATTCATATTGAATGGCGGTGCGGGCTCGAAGGGCCGAATGGCCTCTACTCCTGCACCTATTTTCTATGTTTCTATGATTTACAATTTCACCGCGAAGACAATTCATCTGCAAGCCCGCACGTCTTTGGAGCGTGGGAGGAAAGCCAAGCCGAGCAGCCCACGCCGGCACAGGGAGAACGTGCAAACTCCACACGGACAGCACCCGTGGTCAGGATGGATCTGGGTCTCTGGCGCCGTGGGGGTAGGATAGATGTCGCAAGGGGTTGGTGTTTGGGGTAGTTCCTGGTTTAGATTGTCGCTTCTTGCTGTTCCAGGACCTACCCGCGGAACGCCTGCACGCAGTACACACCCCGGGAATTCTCCAGCCCCGAGAGGGAACAACTCATGACATCTGAAGCCCTGCACACCTTCGTCAACTCTGTGGCCTTGAGGTACCGGTCTCATAAGCTCATCAGTAACAGGAGCAGAATCTGGCCATTCGGCCCATCAAGTCTAGACCGCCATTCAATCGTGGCTGATCTATCTCTCCCCCCCTAACCCCATTCTCCTGCCTCCCCCCCATAACCTCTGACAAGAAGGCAGGAACGGGGCACTGATTGGGGATGATCAGCCATGATCCCATTGAATGGCGGTGCTGGCTCGAAGGGCTGAATGGCCTCTACTCCTGCACCTATTGTCTATTGTCTATTGTTTATTGACACCCGCACTAATCAAGAATCTGAAGAAGGGTTTCGGCCCGAAACGTCGCCTATCTCCTTCGCTCCTTAGATGCTGCTGCACCCGCTGAGTTTCTCCAGCCTTTTGTGTAACCCAAGAATCTATCTATCTCTGCCTTAAAAATATCCACTGACTTGTGGCCTCCACAGCCGTCTGTGGCAAAGAATCCCACAGATTCACCACCCTCTGACTAAAGAAATTCCTCCTCATCTCCTTCCTAAATAACCATATAAACCATATAACAATTACAGCACGGAAACAGGCCATCTCGGCCCTTCAAGTCCGTGCCGAACAACTTTTTTCCCTTAGTCCCACCTGCCTGCACTCATACCATAACCCTCCATACCCTTCTCATCCTTATGCCTATCCAATTTATTTTTAAATGATACCAACGAACCTGCCGCCACCACTTCCACTGGAAGCTCATTCCACACCGCTACCACTCTCTGAGTAAAGAAGTTCCCCCTCATGTTACCCCTAAACCTCTGTCCCTTAATTCTAAAGTCATGTCCTCTTGTTTGAATCTTCCCTATTCTCAAAGGGAAAAGCTTGTCCACATCAACTCTGTCTATCCCTCTCATCATTTTAAAGACCTCTATCAAGTCCCCCCTTAACCTTCTGCGCTCCAGAGAATAAAGACCTAACTTATTCAACCTATCTCTGTAACTTAGCTGTTGAAACCCAGGCAACATTCTAGTAAATCTCCTCTGTACCCTCTCTATTTTGTTGACATCCTTCCTATAATTGGGCGACCGAAATTGTACACCATACTCCAGATTTGGTCTCACCAATGCCTTGTACAATTTTAACATTACATCCCAGCTTCTATACTCAATGCTCTGATTTATAAAGGCTAGCATACCAAAAGCTTTCTTTACCACCCTATCTATATGAGATTCCACCTTCAAGGAACTATGCACGGTTATTCCCAGATCCCTCTGTTCAACTGTATTCTTCAATTCCCTACCGTTTACCATGTACGTCCTATTTTGATTTGTCCTGCCAAGGTGTAGCACCTCACATTTATCAGCATTAAACTCCATCTGCCATCTTTCAGCCCATTTTTCCAACTGGCCTAAATCACTCTGTAGACTTTGGAAATCCTCTTCATTATCCACAACATCCCCTATCTTGGTATCATCTGCATACTTACTAATCCAATTTACCACCCCTTCATCCAGATCATTGATGTACATGACAAACAACAAAGGACCCAACACAGATCCCTGAGGCACCCCACTAGTCACCTGCCTCCAACCCGACAAACAGCCATCCACCATTACCCTCTGGCTTCTCCCATTCAGCCACTGTTGAATCCATCTTGCTATTCCTGCATTTATACCCAACAGTTGAACCTTCTTAACCAACCTTCCATGAGGAACCTTGTCAAAGGCCTTACTGAAGTCCATATAGACAACATCCACTGCTTTACCCTCGTCAATTTCCCTAGTAACCTCTTCAAAAAATTCAAGAAGATTAGTCAAACATGACCTTCCAGGCATAAATCCATGTTGACTGTTCCTAATTAGACCCTCTTTATCCAGATACTTATATATATTATCTCTAAGTATCTTTTCCATTAATTTGCCCACCACTGAAGTCAAACTAACCGGTCTATAATTGCTAGGTTTACTTTTAGAACCCTTTTTAAACAATGGAACAACATGCGCAGTACGCCAATCCTCGGGGACTATTCCAGTTTCTAATGACATTTGAAATATTTCTGTCAAAGCCCCGGCTATTTCTACACTAACTTCCCTCAATGTCCTAGGGAATATCCTGTCAGGACCTGGAGACTTATCCACTTTTATATTTTTCAAAAGTGTCAGTACTTCTTTTACTTTGAAACTCATAGTATCCATAGCTACTCTACTAGTTTCCCTTACCTCACATAATTCAATATCCTTCTCCTTGGTGAATACCGAAGAAAAGAAATTGTTCAATATCTCCCCCATCTCTTTTGGCTCTGCAGATAGCTGTCCACTCGGTCTCTCCAATGGACCAATTTTATCCCTTGTTATCCTTTTGCTATTAATATAGCTGTAGAAACCCTTTGGATTTACTTTCACCTTACTTGCCAAAGCAACCTCATATCTTCTTTTAGCTTTTCTAATTTCTTTCTTAAGATTCTTTTTACATTCCTTATACTCCTCAAGCACCTCATTTACTTCATGCTGCCTATAATTATTGGAGATCTCCCTCTTTTTCCCAACAAGATGTCCAATTTCCCTTGAAAACCAGGGCTCTTTCCAATTTTTACTGGTTCCTTTCAACCGTACAGGAACATAAAGATTCTGTACTCTTAAAATTTCCCCTTTAAATGTCCTCCATTTCTCCTCTACATCTTTCCCATAAAACAAAATGTCCCAGTTCACTCCTTTTAAATCATCTCGCATCTCGTTAAAGTTAGCCTTTCTCCAATCAAAAATCTCAACCCTAGGCCCAGTTCAAGGAACGTCCTTTAATTCTGAGGCTGTGCCCTCTGGTCCTAGACTCTCCCACTAGTGGAAACATCCTCTCCACATCCACTCTACCCGGGCCTATCATCTTTGTTGGTGACGAAGGCTCAGCTTTGACCACCATTCCTGAGCTGTCCTTAATACAGAGATACAGCGCGGAAACAGGCCCTTCAGCCCACCGAGTCCGTGCCGACCAGCGATCCCCGCACACTCACACTATCCCACACACACTAGGGGCAGTTAGCAATTTTCGTCTCAGCCAGTTAACCTACAAACCTGCACGTGTTTGAGGTGTGGGAGGAAACCGGAGAACCCGGAGAAAACCCACGCGGGTCACGGGGAGAACGTGCAAACTCCGTACAGACAGCACCCGTCGACAGGATGGAACCCGGGCGCCTGGCGCTGTGAGGCAGCAGCTCTACCCGCTGCAGCACCGTGACACCCAGAGTCTGCCCCGTGTGTGTGTGTGTGGGGGGGTTTGTTAATGGCAGTGTGCGTGCTGTGCTCGCCGCAGGTTCGAGTGCGCGCTGCAGCAGAACGAGATCATGGACGTGTTCTACGACGACTGGCGCGGCCTGTCGGAGGAGGACAGCACGTTTGGCGGCAAGACGGACGGCCACCTGAAGGAGTACCAGTCCTTCACCGACCTGCTCAAGTCCCAGGGCAGGAGGATCAGTCACATCGAGTGGCACCCCGCCATCCTGGGTAACCGGGGCAACGGGGGGGGGGGGGGGGCGAGCGCGGGAAGGGGAGGGGGGGGCGAGGGATGGGGGGGGGGCGAGGGCGGGGAGGGGAGGGGGGATGGGGAGGGGTGGGAATAGCGAGGGACTGAGTGAGGGAATAACAAGGGAGGGAGCAATGAGAATGGGGGAGGGGGACAGAGGGAGTGGCCACGGGCGCTGTCTGTACGGAGTTTGCACGTTCTCCCCGTGACCTGCGTGGGTGTTTTTGTTTTTAATTAAATTAATTTTTTTATTTTATTAAATAAAGGAGATATAAGAGAAGCTGAAAAGATTGAAATAGAAGGAGAAAGTAAAGAAACGAGAGATTAGGAGAGATCGACCTATTTCGTATTTTTGCCCATCCGTCACCCGGTTCTAAACCATTTAATTTCTGAGGTTATGTTATGTTGCACCATATGCTTGTAAAAAGTTGATAAGAGGAGACCAAGTCTTTGAGAATTGGTCTACTTTCCCTAGTAGGAGAGATCTCATTTCTTCAAGATGTAGCGTTTCAGACATATTTGACATCCACATTTTGAACGTTGGCGTGGTTGCGTTTTTCCAGAATTTGAGTATAAGTTTTCTTGCTGTTATTAAACCGTAATTAAGAAAAGCTTGTTGGAATATAGTTAGTTTACTTCCCTCTTCCGTTGACCCAAAGATAATCAGTTCTGTATTGGGGTTCAATTTTGTGTTGAATAGTTTTGTAAAAATTCCAAAAATGTCATTCCTGCGTGGGTTTTCTCCGGGTGCTCCGGTTTCCTCCCACATTGCGGAGACGTGCAGGTTTGTAGGTTAATTGGCTTCGGTAAAATTGTACATTGTCCCTAGTGTGTGTGGGATAGTGTTAGTGTGCGGGGATCGCTGGTCGGCACGGACTCGGTGGGCCGAAGGGCCTGTTTCTGCGCTGTATCTGTGAACTAAATTAAACTGATTAACTACTAAATAAATTAGCTGACAAGTCACAAGTAGAACTTTAGACTTTAAAGATACAGCGCGGAAACAGGCCCTTCGGCCCACAAAGTCCGTGCCGGCCAGCGATCCCCGCACACTAACGCTATCCTACACACACTAGGGGACAATTTACATTTATACCAAAGCTCATTCACCTACAAACCCGCACGTCTCTGGGATGTGGGAGGAGACCTGGAGCACCCGGAGAAAACCCACGCAGGCCACGGGGAGAACGTGCAAACTCCGTACAGGCAGCGCCCGGTAGTCAGGATGGAACCCGGGTCTCTGGCACTGTGAGGCAGCAGCTCTACCCGCTGCGCCACCGTGCCATCCTTGTCGATGCTAATGTAGGACAACCCCTGTATCTACGGCAGGCCTGATTGCCGTGTCCATTGCGGACGTCATCACGTTGGAGGACAGGATGAACCCGAGCAACAGAGCCGTCCACAGCCACTCCTACATCTTGTTCTGGAACTTCAGTGACCCCATCCACCCACAGGTATCTCAACCTCGAACTCTACCCCCAAGGGCCTGAGCTACAGCGAGGGCTTCAGTAACCTGGGGCTCTCTTCCATGGAGCGCAGGAGGATGAGGGGGGATCTTATAGAGGTGTACAAAATCATGAGAGGAATAGATCGGGTAGTGTCTCTAGTCCAGAATCGAGGACCAGAGGACACAGGTTCAAGGTGAAGGGAGAAAGATTTAATAGGAATCTGAGGGGTAACTTTTTTTTAAACAAAGGCTGGTGGGTGAATGGAACGAGCTGCCAGAGGTGAGGTTTCACAGAGTGCTGGAGTAACGCAGCGGGTCAGGCAGCATCTGTGGAGAACATGGATAGGTGACGTTTCACAGAGTGCTGGAGTAACTCAGCGGGTCAGGCAGCATCTGTGGAGAACATGGATAGGTGACGTTTCACAGAGTGCTGGAGTAACTCAGCGGGTCAGGCAGCATCTGTGGAGAACATGGATAGGTGACGTTTCACAGAGTGCTGGAGTAACTCAGCGGGTCAGGCAGCATCTGTGGAGAACATGGATAGGTGACGTTTCACAGAGTGCTGGAGTAACTCAGCGGGTCAGGCAGCATCTGTGGAGAACATGGCTAGGTGACGTTTCACAGAGTGCTGGAGTAACTCAGCGGGTCAGGCAGCATCTGTGAAGGGAAGGAATGGGTGACGTTTCGGCTCGAGACCCTTCGGGTCTCGGCCCGAAACGTCGCCCATTCCTTCTCTCCAAAAATAAGTGATTTTTCAAATGCTGCCAATTACTAAGGGTGAGAATTATCGGATATTATGGTATTCGGAGAGACCCTTCATCGGGAAGTAGAGGACACGGGTTTAAGGTGAAATGGGAAAGATTTAACAGGAACAAGAGGGGCAATCGTTTTCCACAGAGGGTGGGGGGGGGGGGGGGCGAGGGGGGGTTTGTGGAACCAGCTGCCAGAGGGGGTAGATGAGGCAGGTGCTACAACAAAAGCTTTTCACTGTACCTCGGTACACGTGACAATCAACTAAACTGGGATAGGAAAGGTTTGGTGAGATATGGACCATATGCAGACAGGGCGGGACGAGTGTAGACAAGGTGCATTGGTCAGCAGGGGCAAGTTGGGCCGAAGGGCCTGTAATGTTACGATACGATATGATACGAGAAGATTGAGGGGGGATCTTATAGAAACTTAAGGGGTTGGACAAGCTAGATGCTGGAAGATTGTTCCCGATGTTGGGGGAGTCCAGAACAAGGGGTCACAGTCTAAGGATAAGGGGGAATTCCTTTAGGACCGAGATGAGGAAAACATTCTTTACGCAGAGAGTGGTGAGTCTATGGAATTCTCTGCCACAGAAATTAGTTGAGGCCAGTTCATTGGCTATATTTAAGAGGGCGTTAGATGTGGCACTTGTGGTAAAGGGATCAGGGGGTATGGAGAGAAGGCAGGTACGGGATACTGAGTTGGATGATCAGCCATGATCACATTGAATGGCGGTGCTGGCTCAAAGGGCCAAATGGCCTACTCCTGCACCTATTGTCTATTCTGAGCAGGTGCAAATGACACCAGGGGACCAATTTTTAACCTGACCCCCCCACACATTAACCCTTCAGTCTTCAGTCAGAGGGCGGTGAATCTGTGGAATTCTTTGCCACAGACGGCTGTGGAGGCCACAAGTCAGTGGATATTTGTAAGGCAGAGACAGACAGGTTCTTGATTAGTGCAGGTGTCGGGGGTTATGGGGAGAAGGCAGGAGAATGGGGTTAGGAGGGAGAGATAGATCAGCCTCTGCCTCAGAGGGCGGTGGAGGCCGGTTCTCTGGATACTTTCAAGAGAGAGCTAGATAGGGCTCTTAAAGATAGCGGAGTCAGGGGATATGGGGAGAAGGCAGGAACGGGGTACTGATTGTGGATGATCAGCCATGATCACATTGAATGGCGGTGCTGGCTGGAAGGGCCGAATGGCCTCTACTCCTGCACCTATTGTCTATTGTCTATCAGCCATGATTGAATGGTGAAGTGTTTCTGCTCCTGTTACGTCTGAGGTTTTGACTGTTGTGTTGTCTGTGAATTTCTTTAGATCATGTTGGAAGCTCCGGATGATATTTACTGCTTCCAGTTCTGTCCCACAGACACCAACATCGTGGCTGGCAGCTGCACCAACGGCCAGGTATGTGGGGAGGTCCCCGTGAGTCCCAGCCTGCAGACCAGACGCTAGCGACCGGCCACAAACTCCGCAACACAGACCCGCAGTGCTGGAGCGTCTCAGGCAGCGTCTGCGGACATCCTGAAACGTCACCTATCCATGTTCTCCACAGATGCTGCCTGACCCGCTGAGTTACTCCAGCACTCTGTGAAACGCACCTATCCATGTTCTCCACAGATGCTGCCTGACCCGCTGAGTTACTCCAGCACTTTTTTTTTGTTTGTAATCCACCAGTTTATTTAGTTTCTAATTTATTTATCTATTTGTTTGTGCAAATGAATAAAATCTGTATGGTCTGACTGAGGGTTTTCCCTGGTGCCAGCAAAGCCATCGCCCGGTAACTGGTGCTGCCCAGGCCAGCGGTCACCCCACACACTAGCACTGCCCGACACACCAGGTACAATTTTACTATCTTGACCAAAGCCAATTAACCTACAAACCTGCACGTCTTTGGGATGTGGGAGGAAACCGGAGCACCCGGAGAAAACCCACGCGGGTCATAAAGGGCTTCTGTAAAAATTGTAAATGGTCCTTGTCCTGTAGGGATAGTGTTAGTGTGTGGGATAGCTGGCTAGCACGGACTCAGTCGGGCCGAAGGGCCTGTTTCCGACACTGTATCTCTAAGATGTATGGTCTAAAGTCCAGTATGGGTGGGGTGGGTGAGTGTCTCCGTGCTGTAAGACTATGACTGGTGTTCATAGAAACATAGAAACATAGAAATTAGATGCAGGAGTAGGCCATTCGGCCCTTCGAGCCTGCACCGCCATTCAATATGATCATGGCTGATCATCCAACTCAGTATCCCGTACCTGCCTTCTCTCCATACCCTCTGATCCCCTTCGCCACAAGGGCCACATCTAACTCCCTCTTAAATATAGCCAATGAACTGGCCTCAACTACCCTCTGTGGCAGAGAGTTCCAGAGACCCACCACTCTCTGTGTGAAAAAAGTCCTTCTCATCTCGGTCCTAAAGGATTTCCCCCTTATCCTTAAGCTGTGACCCCTTGTCCTGGACCTCCCCAACATCGGGAACAATCTTCCTGCATCTAGCCTGTCCAATGGGGTATATTGGTCAGTATGGGTGAGTGGGGCCGAAGGGCCTGTTTCCGTGCTGTAAGACTATGACTAGTGTTGATGGGGCATATTGGTCAGTATGGGTGAGTGGGGCCGAAGGGCCTGTCTCCGTGCTGGGCTCTAAATGCCTCTAAGCTTGAGGTGGGACTATCTAAGATGGGGCATTACCCCTCTCCGCTTTCTCGCCCCTGCAACCACAGGAGATGCAACACCTGTCCCTTTACCTCCCCCCTCGACTCCATCCAAGGACCCCGACAGTATTTCCAGGTGAGGCAGAGGTTCACCTGCACCTCCTCCAACCTCATTTACTGTATCCGCTGTTCCAGGTGTGGACTCCTGTACATCGGTGAGACCAAGCGCAGGCTCGGCGATCGTTTCACTGAACACCTCCGCTCAGTCCGTCTTAACCTACCTGATCTCCCGGTTGCTCAGCACTTCAACTCCCCCTCCCATTCCCAATTTGACCTTTCTGTCCTGGGCCTCCTCCATTGTCAGAGTGAGGCCCAGCGCAAATTGGAGGAGCAGCTCCTCATACTTCACTTGGGTAGTTTACACCCCAGCGGTATGAACATTGACTTCTCTAACTTTAGATAGCCCTTGCTTTCCCTCCCTCTCCATCCCCTCCCCCTTCCCAGTTCTCCCACCGGTCTTACCGTCTCCGACTACATTGTATCTCTGTACCGCCCCCTCCCCTGACATCAGTCCGTAGAAGGGTCTCGACCGGAAACTTCGCCTGTCCTTCTCTCCAGAGATGCTGCCCGTCCCGCTGAGTTACTCCAGCATTTTGTGTCTATCTTAGATGGGGCATATTAGACAATAGACAATAGGTGCAGGAGTAGGCCATTCGGCCCTTCGAGCCAGCACCGCCATTCACTGTGATCATGGCTGATCATCCCCAATCAGTACCCCGTTCCTGCCTTCTCCCCATATCCCCTGACTCCGCTATCTTTAAGAGCCCTATCCAGCTCTCTCTTGAAAGCATCCAGAGAACCGGCCTCCACCGCCCTCTGAGACAGAGAATTCCACAGACTCACCACTCTCTGCATGAAAATGTTTTTCCTCATCTCCGTTCTAAATGGCTTACCCCTTTTTCTTAAACTTCCGCCCCTGGTTCTGGACTCCCCCAACATCGGGAACATGCTTCCTGCCTCTAGCGTGTCCAAAACCTTAATAATCTTATATGTTTCAATAAGATCCCCTCTCATCCTTCTAAACTCCAGAGTGTACAAGCCCAGCCGCTCCATTCCCTCAGCATATGACAGTCCCGCCATCCCGGGAATTAACCTTGTAAACCTACGCTGCACTCCCTCAATAGCAAGAATGTCCTTCCTCAAATTAGGGGACCAAAACTGCACACAATACTCCAGGTGTGGTCTCACTAGGGCCCTGTACAACTGCAGAAGGACGTCTTTGCTCCTATACCCGACTCCTCTTGTATTAAGGCCAACATGCCATTCGCTTTCTTCACTGCCTGCTGTACCTGCATGCTTGCTTTCGCGGTTGGCATGGTTGAGTGGGGCCGAAGGGCCTGTCTCTGTGCTGGGTGACCCTGTGGTCCAGTTGTCACTGATGTTTCTTCTCTTGTTGCTCTGCCAGGTAGCAGAGTGTGAGTCTGTGTCTCCATGAGTTGTGCCGTGTCCCTGTGCTGTGGGACTCTCTCTCTCTGTGAGGTCCAGTTGCCACTGACGTTCATCGTTGTGTTTCCAGGTGGTGTTGTGGGATCTGAGTGAGTTTGCCGGCCGTCTGCAAGGATACATTCCTGCCGCTAAGCCCGAGGCACAGAAGTCCAACCTGCTGGTGAGTGGGGTAATGTCGCCCGCAGGGTGTGCGTGGGCGGACAGACTATCTTTAATCCGACTCGACGGCACTTTATCTTGCACTAAATATCATCTTATCAAAGGTAGACACAAAATGCTGGAGTAGCTCAGCGGGACAGGCAGCATCTCTGGAGAGAAGGAATGGGTGACATTTCAGGTCTGTTTCCTTCATCAGTTACTTTTTTGCACAACTCTCATTAATTTGTTCTACATCTCTCTACATCTCTCGTTCCCCCTTTCCCCTGACTCTCAGTCTGAAAAAGTGTCTTGACCCGAAACGTCACCTATCCATGTTCTCCACAGATGCTGCCTGACCCGCTGAGTTACTCCAGCACTCTGTGAAACGTCACCTATCCATGTTCTCCACAGATGCTGCCTGACCCGCTGAGTTACTCCAGCACTCTGTGTCTATCTTACTCCCTTTATCTGTACACTGTGGACGGCTCGATTGTAATCATGTCTTGTCTTTCCGCCGACTGGTTAGCACGCAACAAAAGCTTTTCACTGGACCTCAGTACACGTGGCAATAAACATAGAAACAGAGAAAATAGATGCAGGAGTAGGCCATTCGGCCCTTCGAGCCTGCACCGCCATTCAATATGATCATGGCTGACCATCCAACTCAGTATCCCGTACCTGCCTTCTCTCCATATCCTCTGATCGCCTTAGCCACAAGGGCCACATCTAACTCCCTCTTAAATTATAGCCAATGA
>OY740790.1:76068078-76073078 GCA_963514005.1 Raja brachyura
CCATCAACACCATCACCATAACCATCAACACCATCACCATCACTATCACCATCAACACCATCACCATCACCATCAACACCATCACCATCACCATTACCATCAACACCATCAACACCATCACCATCACCATCAGCACCATCACCATCAACACCATCAACACCATCACCATCAGCACCATCACCATCAATACCATCACCATCAACATCACCATCACCATCATCATCAACACCATCACCATCACCACCATCAACACCATCACCATCATCACCATCAACACCGGTACATCCCCAACTACTCTCACCAACTCCAACAGATGCGCTGTAGAAAGCATGTTATCAGGATGCAGGACAGCTCCATCCAAGACCCACGAGAAATCACAGAGAGTTGTGGATGCTGCCCACACCAACCTCCCTTCCATTGAGCTTTGAACGGCACGGTGGTGCAGCGGGTAGAGCTGCTGCCTCGCAGGACCAGAGACCCGGTTTGATCCTGACCACCAGCGCTGTCTGTACAAGGTTTCCACGCTCTCCCCGTGACCTGCGTGGGTTTTCTCCAGGTGCTCCAGTTTCCTCCCGTACAGGTCTGTAGGCTAATTGACTTCAGTAAAGATTGTAAATTGCCAGCAGTGTGTAGGATAGTGTTAGTGTGCGGGGATCGCTGGTCAGTACAGACTACAAGGTGGAAGGGCCTGTTTCATGCTGTGTCTCTAAGGT
The DNA here is from genome assembly GCA_963514005.1 of Raja brachyura. The sequence goes on from OY740790.1 coordinate 76,068,792, forward strand.
GCACAGATGCAGCGTAGAGAGCATTTTATCGGGATGCATCCCAGCACGGTTTGGGAACAGCTCCATCCAAGACCCGCTAGAAATCGCACAGAGTCGCAGACGCAGCCCAGACCGTCTCACAAACCACCCTCCCTTCCATTGGCTCCATCTCACCTCGGGCGATCTCCGTGTGGAGTTTGCACGTTCTCCCCGTGACCTGCGTGGGTTTTCTCCGGGTGCTCCGGTTTCCTCCCACATCCCAAAGACGTGCGGGTCTGTGGGCCAATCAGCCCCTCCGGTGTAGGGAGCGGATGAGGAAGTGGGACAACACAGAGCTAGTGTGAACGGGCGATCGCTGGTCGGCGCGGACTCGGTGGGCCGAAGGGCCTGTTTCCACGCTGTACCTCAAAACTAAACTAGAAACATTGTCGCAGGGTCTTTTGCAAATGAGCTGCCGGCTGGAACATTCATTGTTGATTTTTATTTCTCTCAGCTAACACGGTTTGGAGTTCCGTGCGAGAACACAGAGGATTTATGCGTGCAACTCGTTACCTGTTCCCCAGATTGGTGCGTGTGCTTTGGAGATCCTCACACTATCTTTAATTGGTTTTACCGGTCTTTACCTTGCACTAAACAACCTTCCCTTCATCCTGTATCTGTGGCCCGTAAATGGCCCGATTGTAATCATTTTCCGCTGACTGGTTAGCACGCAACAAAACAGCTTTTCACTGTACCTCGGTACATAGAAACATAGAAAATAGGTGCAGGAGTAGGCCATTCGGCCCTTCGAGCCTGCACCGCCATTCAATATGATCATGGCTGATCATCCAACTCAGTATCCCATACCTGCCTTCTCTCCATACCCCCTGATCCCTTTAGCCACAAGGGCCACATCTAACACCCTCTTAAATATAGCCAATGAACTGGCCTCAACTACCCTCTGTGGCAGAGAGTTCCAGAGACTCACCACTCTCTGTGTGAAAAAAGTCCTTCTCATCTCGGTCCTAAAGGATTTCCCCCTTATCCTTAAGCTGTGACCCCTTGTCCTGGACCTCCCCAACATCGGGAACAATCTTCCTGCATCTAGCCTGTCCAACCCCTTAAGAATTTTGTAAGTTTCTATAAGATCCCCTCTCAATCTCCTAAATTCTAGAGAGTATAAACCGAGTCTATCCAGTCTTTCTTCATAAGACAGTCCTGACATCCCAGGAATCAGTCTGATGAACCTTCTCTGCACTCCCTCTATGGCAATAATGTCCTTCCTCAGATTTGGAGACCAGAACTGTACGCAATACTCCAGGTGTGGTCTCACCAAGACGCTATACAACTGAAGTAGAATTCTCCCTGCTCCTATACTCAAATCCTTTTGCTATGAAAGCTAACATACCATTCACTTTCTTCACTGCCTGCTGCACCTGCATGCCTACTTTCAATGACTGGTGTACCATGACACCCAGGTCGCGCTGCATCTCCCCTTTTCCTAATCGGCCACCATTTAGATAATAGTCTGCTTTCCTATTTTTGCCACCAAAGTGGATAACCTCACATTTATCCACATTATACTGCATCTGCCAAACATTTGCCCACTCACCCAGCCTATCCAAGTCACCTTGCAGTCTCCTAGCATCCTCCTCCCTCACAGCTAACACTGCCCCCCAGCTTAGTGTCATCCGCAACTTGGAGATATTGCCTTCAATTCCCTCATCCAGATCATTAATGTATATTGTAAATAGATGGGGTCCCAGCACTGAGCCTTGCGGTACCCCACTAGTCACTGCCTGCCATTGTGAAAACGACCCGTTTACTCCTACTCTTTGCTTCCTGTTTGCCAGCCAGTTCTCTATCCACATCAATACTGAACCCCCAATGCCATATGCTTTAGGTTTATATACTAATCTCTTATGTGGAACCTTGTCGAAAGCCTTCTGGAAGTCCAGATACATCACATCCACTGGTTCTCCCCTATCCACGCTACTAGTTACATCCTCGAAAAATTCCACAAGATTCGTCAGACATGATTTACCTTTCGTAAATCCATGCTGACTTTGTCCAATGATTTCACCACTTTCCAAATGTGCTGCTATCCCATCTTTAATAACTGACTCTAGCAGTTTCCCTACTACCGATGTTAGACTAACTGGTCTGTAATTCCCCGTTTTCTCTCTCCCCCCCTTCTTAAAAAGAGGGGTTACGTTTGCTACCCGCCAGTCCTCAGGAACTACTCCAGAATCTAAAGAGTTTAGAAAGATTATCACTAATGCATCCACTATTTCCGGAGCTACTTCCTTAAGTACTCTGGGATGCAGCCTATCTGGCCCTGGGGATTTATCGGCCTTTAATCCATTCAATTTACCCAACACCACTTCCCGACTAACCTGGATTTCACTCAAGTCCTCCTTTGAGCCACGGTCCCCTGCTATTTCCGGCAGATTATTTATGTCTTCCTTAGTGAAGACGGAACCAAAGTAGTTATTCAATTGGTCCGCCATATCCTTGTTCTCCATGATCAACTCACCTGTTTCTGACTGCAAGGGACCTACATTTGTTTTAACTAATCTCTTTCTCTTCACATATCTATAAATGTTCTTTCTTACACATATCTTATGATCTAATAGAAACATAGAATCATAGAAATTAGGTGCAGGAGTACCAAAATGTAAATTTGTCCCCAGTGGGTGTAGGATAGTGTAAGTGTGCGGGGATCGCTTGTGGGCACGGACTCGGTGGGCCGAAGGGCCTGTTTCCGCGCTGTGTCGCTAAACTAAACTAATGTGAAGAAGGAAAGATGGATCAGCCATGATTGAATGGTGGCGTACACTTGATGGGCCGAACGGCCTAATTCTGCTCCCACCAGATGAGCTCTGGGGGTGCAACGCTGACTCCGTTTCTCCCCCTCAGCACGGTCCTGTTCTGGGACATTCGCCGTGCCAAATCCACCGCCCTGTCCATGCAGGATAAGCGCAAAATCGAGAAGGAAATGCAGAATCCCCAAGGAGTTCCCAACACCTTCAAACACCTGGATCTACACTGGAGGCCAATGCACAAGGTAGGCTCACCTGGCCCAGCCAGAGGCAGGGGCCAGTACTGGGATGGACCTTCCATGGTGGGGGGGAGGTCAGTACCTGTGACGGATGAAGGGCCCGTTTCTGCGTTGTATCTCTATCGTCTGCAGGGACATGCGTTAAGGGCCTGTCCTACAAACATGCAACTCTATGCGATGAGCGCGATCAAACTAGAAGCGGGGGCCGCGCGGAGGTCGGGTGATCCCCTGTACAGGGCCGTTCCCACCAGCATACGCCTGCATGCGGCAAGCGCAACCAAACCGGCAGTAGGGCCGCACGGAGGTCGGGTGAGTGGCGCAACGCGGCACAAAGTGAGGCGAACTTGGAGCGAAGTCTAAGGTAAGTTCGCCAGGACAGAGAGGGGCACACAGAGAGGGGCACAGAGGCACACACACACACAGACAGGGCCACGGAGCCACACACATAGAGGGTCACGGAGGCACTTACAGAGAGGGTCACGGAGGCACGAAGTCGAGGCGGTGTGTAATGCGTCGAGGCGACTGCGAGCCGACAAGCCGTTGCCGCGCGGAATTTTTGAACACGGTCAGTTTTTCGGAGCCCCACGCGATGTCAGGATGAACTCCGCACAATTCCGCACGGCTCCGGCGATCGAAGTGGGACCGGCCCCGCGACGCCGGATGGCTCAAGCAACCACGTTAGGTCGCGCTCATCGCATGGAGTTGCATGCTGGTGGGACAGGCCCTTTAGGGTCGGGCAGAGGAGGTCAGTTTAACTAGGCATCACATTATGGGCCGAATGGCCCTGTTACTGTGCTTTGCTGCGCTGTTCCACGTCCCAATGTCCGACTAAACGGGCTGAATGGCCTCCCACGGTGCTGTCCCACTCGGTGACGCTGCCTGTCTCCTCTGCCGCCGCTCCAGGTGACTCTACCCAAGATCACGGGGACGGGGGAATACAGCCCGCTCTTGTTCAGCATGCGGGAGAAATGCAGCGATCGTGTTAAAGGTACGTCCTCGCATCCGACCGCTGGACGCAGCCCAGACCACCGCACGCACACAGTGCGGGCCCCGCGTGGGCCCCAGCCATGCCTGCCTCATCGGTGGGTCCCAGTTGTCCACCGGCCCCATCCCCAAACTCCACCGGTGCCACCTCCTGCACCCGTGCAGAACTCACGGACTTGATGAAGTTGACCACCAATTCATCATCCTGCACAAAAATTTACTTGGACCATCTCGGACCCCCCCCCCCCCGCCCCCCCCTTTAAAACAACAACAGGAAGAAGTGT
>OY740790.1:76083078-76085578 GCA_963514005.1 Raja brachyura
GCCGATTCACTGGATGTTTTCAAGAAAGAGTTAGATTTAGCTCTTAGGGCTAACGGAATCAAGGGATATGGGGAAAAGGCAGGAACGGGGCACTGATTGTGGATATTGAATGGCGGTGCTGGCTCGAAGGGCCGAATGGCCTACTCCTGCTCCTGTTGTCTGTGTTTCTGTGTGCAACATCTGACGGGGCCAGGAAACCGGTCCCAGAGCCAGGCCCTTCGGCCCGTACAGTCCCTACCAACTCACAACCACCCATCTACACTGATCCTCTCTCTTCCCCCCACGCTCCCATTACCCCCCCCCCCCCCCACACCCCCCGCCCCTCCACGCCACACGTCTTTGGGATGCGGGAGGAAACCAGAGCACCCGGGATAGAGACCTCCAGCGCTGTCTGTCTGTGTGGAGTTTGCATGCTCTCCCTGTGACTGCAGGAATTCATTGCCATGGACGCAGTGGAGGCCACGTCATTGGGCATTTTTACAGTACGGGATCGGTTAGTGCATCGAAGGTTAAAACATAGAAACATAGAAATTAGGTGCAGGAGTAGGCCATTCGGCCCTTCGAGCCTGCACCGCCATTCAATGTGATCATGGCTGATCATCCAACTCAGTATCCCGTACCTGCCTTCGCTCCATACCCCCTGATCCGCTTAGCCACAAGGGCCACATCTAACTCCCTCTTAAATATAGCCAATGAACTGGCCTCAACTACCCTCTGTGGCAGAGAGTTCCAGAGACTCACCACTCTCTGTGTGAAAAAAGTCCTTCTCATCTCGGTCCTAAAGGATTTCCCTCTTATCCTTAAGCTGTGACCCCTTGTCCTGGACCTCCCCAACATCGGGAACAATCTTCCTGCATCTAGCCTGTCCAACCCCTTAAGAATTTTGTAAGGTTCTATAACATCCCCTCTCAATCTCCTAAATTCTAGAAGGTTATAAGGAGAATGTGGTGGAGATAGAACGACGGAGTCACAGAGTGATACAGTGTGGAAACAGGCCCTTCAGCCCAACTTGCCCACACCGGTCAACAATGTCCCAGCTACACTAGTCCCACCTGCCTGCGCTTGGTCCATATCCCTCCAAACCTGTCCTATCCATGTACCTGTCTAACTGTTTCTTAAACGATGGGACAGTCCCACCCTCAACTACCTCCTCTGGCAGCTTGTTCCATACACCCACCATCCTCTGTGTGAAAAAGACACCCCTCAGATTCCTATTAAATCTTTCCCCCTTCACCTTGAACCTGTGTCCTCTGTGTCCTGTGAGGTGCCAACAGTGTTTTAGCGATTAGGAACAAAGATACATAGAAAATAGGAGCAGGACCATTCGGCCCCTCGAGCCAGCACCACCCACTCAATATGATCATGGCTGATCGTCTAAAATCAGTACCCCGTTCCTGCTTTTCCCCATATCCCTTGATTCCTTTAGCCCTAAGAGCTAAATCTAACTCTCTCTTGAAAACATCCAGTGAATCGGCGTCCACTGCCTTCTGAGGCAGAGAATTCCAGATTCACAACTCTCTGGATGAAAAGGTTTTTTTCCTCATCTCAGTCCTAAATGGCCGACCCTTTATTCTTACACTGTGACCCCTGGTTCAGGACTCCCTCAACATGGATTGGAACGTCAAGAAAGGACCAGTAGCATTGTGGGGAGAGAGGGAGGGGCTGGAAATGTCCTCTGGAGCAGAATCTAGAACTGAAGGTTGAAACAAAGAACTGCAGATGCTGCTTCATACCAAAGATAGACACAGGGTGCTGGAGTAACACAGCAAGTCATAAGTGATAGGAGCAGAATTAGGCCATTCGGCCCATCAGGTCTACTCCACCGTTCAATCAAGGCTAATCTCTCTCTCTACTAACCCCATTCTCCTGCCTTCTCCCCATCATCCCTGACACCCGTACTGATCAAGAATCTATCTATATCCGCCTTAAAAATGCCCAATGACTCGCCTCCACAGCCGTCTGTGGCAATGAATCCCACAGATTCACCACCCTCTCACTGAAGAAATTCCTCCTCATCTCATAGACAATAGGTGCAAGGGTAGAGGCCATTCAGCCCTTCGAGCCAGCACCGCCATTCAATGTGATAATGGCTGATCATCCACAATCAGTACCCCGTTCCTGCCTTCTCCCCATATTCCTTGATTCTGTCTAACCCTAGTTCTGATTCTAGAGCTCTATCTAACTCTACCTTGAAAACATCCAGTGAATCGGCCTCCACTGCCTTCTGTGGCAGAGAATTCCACAGATTCACAACTCTCTGTGTGAAAACGTTTTTCCTCATCTCAGTCCTAAATGGCCGACCCCATATTCCTAAAGGAACGTCCTTTAATTATGAGGCTGTGCCCTCTGGTCCTAGACTCTCCCACTAGTGGAAACATCCTCTCCACATCCGCTCTACCCAGGCCTTTCATTATTCGGTAAAGTTTCAATGAGGTGCCCCCTCATCCTTCTCGGTCAGGCAGCATCTCTGGAGAACGTGGTTAGGCGATGTTTCAGGTAG